>JBAWJQ010006413.1:0-16381 GCA_037783105.1 Bactrocera zonata
TACTGAAGTTTTCATAAAGCCTTAACGGTATAACGGCAGTGCATTTGGAAGAATTCCGTAATCTTATATATAAAGTCGATTTTCTTGTGTATACACATTAAGCAATCGATATCGAAATGCTTCAAATCATTAGTTTAACATATTTAAGTTAATTAACTTTCTTTATCTTACTGAAGTCTACATTAAGCCTTAACGGTATAACGGCAGTGCATTTAGAAGAATTCCGTAATCTTATATTTAGGTATAAAGTCGATTTTCTTGTATATACACATTTAGCAATCGATATCGAAATGCTTCAAATCATTAGTTTAACATATTTAAGTTAATTAACCTTCTTTAACGAACTGAAGTTTACATAAAGCCATAACGGCATAACGGCAGTGCATTTAGAAGAATTCCGTAATCTTATATTTAGGTATAAAGTCGATTTTCTTGTATATACACATTTAGCAATCGATATCGAAATGCTTCAAATCATTAGTTTAACATATTTAAGTTAATTAACCTTCTTTAACGAACTGAAGTTTACATAAAGCCTTAACGGCATAACGGCAGTGCATTTGGAAGAATTCCGTAATCTTATATTTAGGTATAAAGTCGATTTTCTTGTATATACACATTTAGCAATCGATATCGAAATGCTTCAAATCATTAGTTTAACATATTTAAGTTAATTAACCTTCTTTAACGTACTGAAGTCTACATAAAGCCTTAACGGTATAACGGCAGTGCATTTGGAAGAATTCCGTAATCTTATATATAAAGTCGATTTTCTTGTATATACACATTAAGCAATCGATATCGAAATGCTTCAAATCATTAGATTAACATATTTAAGTTAATTAACTTTCTTTATCTTACTGAAGTCTACATAAAGCCTTAGCGGTATAACGGCAGTGCATTTAGAAGAATTCCGTAATCTTATATTTAGGTATAAAGTCGATTTTCTTGTATATACACATTTAGCAATCGATATCGAAATGCTTCAAATCATTAGTTTAACATATTTAAGTTAATTAACTTTCTTTATCTTACTGAAGTTTACATAAAGCCTTAACGGTATAACGGCAGTGCATTTAGAAGAATTCCGTAATCTTATATTTAGGTATAAAGTCGATTTTCTTGTATATACACATTTAGCAATCGATATCGAAATGCTTCAAATCATTAGTTTAACATATTTAAGTTAATTAACTTTCTTTATCTTACTGAAGTCTACATAAAGCCTTAACGGTATAACGGCAGTGCATTTAGAAGAATTCCGTAATCTTATATTTAGGTATAAAGTCGATTTTCTTGTATATACACATTTAGCAATCGATATCGAAATGCTTCAAATCATTAGATTAACATATTTAAGTTAATTAACTTTCTTTATCTTACTGAAGTCTACATAAAGCCTTAACGGTATAACGGCAGTGCATTTAGAAGAATTCCGTAATCTTATATTTAGGTATAAAGTCGATTTTCTTGTATATACACATTTAGCAATCGATATCGAAATGCTTCAAATCATTAGTTTAACATATTTAAGTTAATAAACTTTCTTTAACGAACTGAAGTTTACATAAAGTCATGACGGCATAACGGCAGTGCATTTAGAAGAATTCCGTATTCTTATATTTAGGTATAAAGTCGATTTTCTTGTATATACACATTTAGCAATCGATATCGAAATGCTTCAAATCATTAGTTTAACATATTTAAGTTTATAAACCTTCTTTAACGAACTGAAGTTGACATAAAGCCATGGCGGCATAACGGCAGTGCATTTGGAAGAATTCCGTAATCTTATATTTAGGTATAAAGTCGATTTTCTTGTATATACACATTTAGCAATCGATATCGAAATGCTTCAAATCATTAGATTAACATATTTAAGTTAATTAACTTTCTTTATCTTACTGAAGTTCTACATAAAGCCTTAACGGCATAACGGCAGTGCATTTGGAAGAATTCCGTAATCTTATATTTAGGTATAAAGTCGATTTTCTTGTATATACACATTTAGCAATCGATATCGAAATGCTTCAAATCATTAGTTTAACATATTTAAGTTAATTAACTTTCTTTATCTTACTGAAGTTTACATAAAGCCTTAACGGTATAACGGCAGTGCATTTGGAAGAATTCCGTAATCTTATATATAAAGTCGATTTTCTTGTATATACACATTAAGCAATCGATATCGAAATGCTTCAAATCAATTAGATTAACATATTTAAGTTAATTAACTTTCTTTATCTTACTGAAGTCTACATAAAGCCTTAACGGTATAACGGCAGTGCATTTAGAAGAATTCCGTAATCTTATATTTAGGTATAAAGTCGATTTTCTTGTATATACACATTTAGCAATCGATATCGAAATGCTTCAAATCATTAGATTAACATATTTAAGTTTATAAACCTTCTTTAACGAACTGAAGTTTACATAAAGCCATAACGGTATAACGGCAGTGCATTTAGAAGAATTCCGTAATCTTATATTTAAGTATAAAGTCGATTTTCTTGTATATACACATTTAGCAATCGATATCGAAATGCTTCAAATCATTAGATTAACATATTTAAGTTAATAAACCTTCTTTAACGAACTGAAGTTTACATAAAGCCATGACGGCATAACGGCAGTGCATTTAGAAGAATTCCGTAATCTTATATTTAGGTATAAAGTCGATTTTCTTGTATATACGCAATTAGTAATCGATATCGAAATGCTTTAAATCATTAGTTTAACATATTTAAGTTAATTAACTTTCTTTATCTTACTGAAGTTCACATAAAGCCTTATCGGTATAACGGCAGTGCATTTGGAAGAATTCCGTATTCTTATATTTAGGTATAAAGTCGATTTTCTTCTATATCCACACTTAGCAATCGATATCGAAATGCTTCAAATTTCTAGTTTAACATATTTAAGTTAATTAACTTTCTTTATCTTACTGAAGTCCACATAAAGCCTTAATGGTAAAACGGCAGTGCATTTAGAAGAATTCCGTATTCTTATATTTAGGTATAAATTCGATTTTCTTCTATATACACATTTAGGAATCGATATCGAAATGCTTCAAATTTTTAGTTTAATATTTTTAAGTTAATTAACCTTCTTTAACGAACTGAAGTTTACATAAAGCCTTAGCGGTATAACGGCAGTGCATTTGGAAGAATTCCGTAATCTTATATTTAGGTATAAAGTCGATTTTCTTGTATATACACTAGGGTGATTCAAAAAAAAAAATTTTTTTTTTTCAATTGGTACTCGCAAAAATAGGTTCCTAGACACCTCTAAGAAAGCCTCTCCAAATATGAATTTTTAATTGTAACGGGAAGGTCCTCCGCCTAACGGTTTTCTATTTTTTCTTATTATCAGATAGAAACATTTATATCTCGCTTCCAACTACTTGAAAAAATATCTTGTTAATTAGGTTTTGTAGGAAATTGAATGCTCTAAAATATGGTCTCTTATGATTTTTTCGTAAACCCAACCGTTTAAAAGATATTAATGGTTGAAATTTGACTATTTTTGGAAAAATTCTTTATTTCTTATTAATTTTATAACTCAATGAAAAAAAATTATTATGAATGATTAAACACATAGTTTTGTAGGAAATTTACTGCTCTATAAAAATGGTCTACTATGATTTTTTGATTAAGTTAAGCGTTTACGAGATATTCATCGTCAAACATCAATGCTGCAGTTTGATAGCGCAGTTTTCATTGCTATGAAAATTTCAAAGAGGCAACATATCCCATTTGCACCTATGCTTACGGCATTTTCAATTCGGTAATATGAAATTAGGAAGAGCGAGTATTAAGACAGCTTTGTTGTATTATAAAAATATAGTACATTTTCAAAATAACAATTTTCAAAAAAATAATATTTAGTTTAATATTGTTAATTTACAGAAAAATTATGCAAATTGGGTTGGGAATATATCATTTCTCAATTTAAATTTATTATTTTAAATGGTATATAAAATTTATGCTAGAATTATTATCTAGTAGTCCAAATACATGAATTCTTATTTTCCCAGAAATACATTTGTAAAAAAGGGATCTTCATCCTTTTCTTATTATCTTATTTTTCCCAGAAATACATTTGTAAAAAAGGGATCTTTATCCTTTGTATTATCTTATTTTTTCCAGAAATACATTTGTAAAAAAGGATCTTTATCCTTTGTATTATCTTATTTTTTCCAGAAATACATTTGTAAACAAAGGATCTTTATCCTTTGTGTTATCTTATTTTAAGGGGTTCAAGAGCTCAAAACGTACGCTATATCATCTACCTACCTACCCGACGGCATTTCACAAATGATAAAATAAATTCATTTAATAGCGTATTTTCAGTGTTCCTAAAACTGATCAACTTGCATACGTAATAAAATAATTCATTTCAAATATGTAAGTCTTATTATCATCACATAAATTTATTTATCATCAATTAACCTACAATGAATAAAGAAATACGTTTTATCGGAATACCTACACAAAGAATTTCGGAACGTAAGTTACCGAATGTGAAAGAGGTTATGCGTGTGTTTTTCTATCATCTTAAAGTTTTAAAGTATACAATCAAACAAAGTGCTAAAAATACAGTTGACCAAGTTATTGAAGTGTGGAGAAAAAATCAGATTCCAACTAGTGGAGCTCCTAATGCAGTCAAAAAATTTCTTCACTATCACAGTCAATGGTTAAAATTACAAAAAAGTTTCTATAAAAAAAGTGCAGGGCAAAACCAAAAGGAAAAGAAATTTCAGAGTGATCTTGAACAATTATTCGACATTGTGAGCGAAAAATCCTTAAAAGTGCTTAATGATAATATTAGAAAGTTGTATTTGGATCAAAAATCCAGTACCCATAAAGAGATTCTTTCTAATAATGTACCTGTATCAAACTTAACCACAACTACGATGGAAATAGGTGAGAGTAGTAAGTATCTGAGATATTTAATTATTATAACGTCAGGTAGTAGTGTAACTTTCCATAGATGACTAGATGACATTTGACAATTTTTGGAGTCCTTTCTTAATAATTTGTCATCAAAATGAATAAATTCTATACACTTTCTTCGTTTAATTTGTAAAACAGATCTTATTCCAGACTTAGATCAACCGTCTACCAGTCATGCGATTGATCCAAGTGAAAAATCAGAGACGTTCTCTACGTATACCTTAAGTGCAGTTACAAAGGTTGGATCTGATTCAGAGTATGAACCTCCAATTCCGACAAAACGAGCAAAACTTGATGTTTTAACTCCTGAAGTCATTTTTGGACTCGACCGAGCTAATGTCAGCAGTAGAAATGCGATGTTTATTATTGCTCCGGTTTTATTAGCGGTAGGTATTAAAATTAAAGATACAACGCTCAGTTATAGTTCAATTCAAAGAGCTCGTATGCTTCAAAGAAAAGACATTGCTAAAGGACTTAAAGACAACTTTAAAGCACACGATAAATACGTTGTGCATTGGGACGGAAAAATGCTGAATGACCTAGTTGGATCAAAATCTGTGGAACGGCTACCTGTTATTTTAACTGCATTTGGTGCCGAACAATTACTTGGGGTTCCAAAAATTTATTCTGGGACGGCAGACAATCAAAAATCAGCCATTTTATCGACATTGAGTGAATGGGGTATCATTAATTATGTTAAGGCGATGTGTTTTGACACGACGGCAGTTAATACAGGTAACTTATCAATGATAGTTTAATATAAAAAATGTTTAATTATTAACGTTCTAGTTTAATTTTTATTGTTTACTGAATTACCGAGAATTATTTACTCATTTGGATTTTAAATATAATTTAAAATTTGTTTAAAATATTATATTTAGCGATAGTTATCTATTTGCTTTATACAGGAATTCATAACGGTACATGTAAGGCAATTAAAAATACTTTGGGAAGAGAGTTAATCTGGTTACCATGTCGTCACCACATTTTTGAAATCATATTGAGAAGTGTAATTGAAGTATATTGGCCTGTGTCATCTGGGCCAAACGTACCAATCTTCGGAAAATTTAAAAAATCATGGGATGTAATGAATAAAACTAATTATAAATCTGGAATGGAAGATACTGTTGTTGCTGATATCATTTCGGATAAAAAAAATGAAATATCTAGTTTAATTGCACAATCCTTACAGGTATGATTTAATTGCGATTTTAAGAATAAAAATTTTCTTGTTTCTGACAATTTTTTAATTTTTTTTGATAGTTACTACAACCCCGTGATGACTATAAAGAATTGTTGGAATTGTCGTTGATTTTCCTTGGAGAAATGCCTCAAGAAGAAATTTCTTTCAAACGTCCTGGTGCAATTCATCATGCTAGGTAGATGATGAAGGCAATTTACAGTTTAAAAATGTTTCTATTCAGAAATGAATTTAAACTTTCTAATAAAGAATTGCACGGTCTTCGTCAAATTTGTATATTTATAGTTACACTGTATTTAAAAGCTTGGTTTTCATCAACTTCTGCAACAACTGCTCCTAATCATGACTTGCAGTTTTTGAAAAATTTATTCGAGTACAAAAATATCAATCCATTGATTTCTTCAGCAACTTGTGAAAAAGTGATTTTGCATTTATGGTATTTAAGTGATGAACTTGCCATTTTATCATTATTTGACGATACCGTTCCATTGGAAGTAAAAAAAAAATATTGTTGGAGCTGTTAATACTCGTAACGGTACAGATTCTAAAGTTAAAAAATTTATAATTGATAAAAACGATTTGAATTCATTAACGCAGAAAAGTCTGAGTGACTTTGTTTCTAATAAGTCTTTAAATCTCTTTAAAATATTTGATTTACCGTATGACTTCCTTAATAAAGATATTGAATCGTGGCCTACTAATGACAGTTACATTGAAAATAAAGAATACTTTAACCAACTGAAAGTTGTTAATGATTCAGCAGAACGAGCAGTTGCATTAGTTAGTGAATATAATCAATGCTTGACAAAAAATGAAGAGCAATTCCAATACTTATTGGAAGTGATCAAAGAACATCGAAGAAAATACCCAAACTGCAAAAAAGCAAATTATTTACAGTAATTATATATTAAAAAAATGCACTATTTTTTTGTTTTAATGTAACCAAACGTGCCCAACTATATTTTTATAATACAACAAAGCTGTCTTAATACTCGCTCTTCTTAATTTCATATTACCGAATTGAAAATGCCGTAAGCATATGTATGTGCAAATGGGATATGTTGCCTCTTTGAAATTTTCATAGCAATGAAAACTGCGCTATCAAACTGCAGCATTGATGTTTGACGATGAATATCTCGTAAACGCTTAACTTAATCAAAAAATCATAGTAGACCATTTTTATAGAGCAGTAAATTTCCTACAAAACTATGTGTTTAATCATTCATAATAATTTTTTTTCATTGAGTTATAAAATTAATAAGAAATAAAGAATTTTTCCAAAAATAGTCAAATTTCAACCATTAATATCTTTTAAACGGTTGGGTTTACGAAAAAATCATAAGAGACCATATTTTAGAGCATTCAATTTCCTACAAAACCTAATTAACAAGATATTTTTTCAAGTAGTTGGAAGCGAGATATAAATGTTTCTATCTGATAATAAGAAAAAATAGAAAACCGTTAGGCGGAGGACCTTCCCGTTACAATTAAAAATTCATATTTGGAGAGGCTTTCTTAGAGGTGTCTAGGAACCTATTTTTGCGAGTACCAATTGAAAAAAAAAAAAATGTTTTTTGAATCACCCTAATATACACATTTAGCAATCGATATCGAAATGCTTCAAATCATTAGTTTAACATATTTAAGTTAATTAACCTTTTCTAACTTACTGAAGTCTACATAAGCCTTGACGGCATAACGGCAGTGCATTTGGAAGAATTCCGCAGTCTTATATTTAGGTATAAGGTAGATTTTCTTGTATATACACATTTAGCAATCGATATCGAAATGCTTCAAATCATTAGCTTAACATATTTAAGATAATAAACCTTCTATAACGAACTGAAGGTTACATAAAGCCATGGTGGCATAACGGCAGTGCATTAAGAAGAATTCCGTAATCTTATATTTAGGTATAAAGTCGATTTTGTTGTATATACACATTTAGCAATCGATATCAAAATGCCTCTAGCCATTAGTTAATCATATTTAAGTAAATTAACTTTCTTTATCTTACTGAAGTCTACATAAAGAGCTAACGGTATAACGGCAGTGCATATAGAAGAATTCCGAAGTCTTATATTTAGTTATAAAGTCGATTTTCTTGTATATACCCATTTAGCAATCGATATCGAAATGCGTCAAATCATTTGTTTAACATATTTAAGTTAATTAACCTTCTTTACCTCACTGAAGTTTGCATAAAGCCATGGCGGTTTACTGGCAGTGCTTTTTGAAGAATTCCGTAATCTTATATTTAGTATAAAGTCGATTTTCTTGTATATACACATTTAGCAATCGATATCGAAATGCTTCAAATCATTAGTTTAACATATTTAAGTTAATAAACCTTCTTTAACGTACTGAAGGTGACATAAAGCCAATGCGGCATAACGGCAGTGCATTTAGAAGAACTTCGTAATCTTATATTTAAGTATAAAGTCGATTTTCTTGTATATACACATTTAGCAATCGATGTCGAAATGCTTCAAATCTTTAGTTTAACATATCTAAGTTAATAAACGTTCTTTAACGTACAGAAGGTGACACAAAGCCAATGCGGCATAACGGCAGTGCATTTAGAAGAATTCCGTAATCTTATATTTATGTATAAAGTCGATTTTCTTGTATATACACATTTAGCAATCGATATCGAAATGCTTCAAATCATTAGTTTAACATATTTAAGTTAATAAACGTTCTTTAACGAACTGAAGTTTACATTAAGCCATGGCGGCATAACGGCAGTGCATTTAGAAGAATTCCATAATTTTATATTTAGGTATAAAGTCGATTTTCTTGTATATACACATTTAGCAATCGATATCGAAATGCTTCAAATCATTAGCTTAACATATTTAAGTTAATTAACATTCTTTGACGTACTGAAGGTGACATAAAGCCAATGCGGCATAACGGCAGTGCATTTAGAAGAACTTCGTAATCTTATATTTATGTATAAAGTCGATTTTCCTGTATATACACATTTAGCAATCGATGTCGAAAAGCTTCAAATCTTTAGTTTAGCATATTTTAGTTAATTAACCTTCTCTAAGAATTGAAGGTTACATAAAGCCATGGCGGCATAACGGCAGTGCATTTAGAAGAATTCCGTAATCTTATATTTAGGTATAAAGTCGATTTTCTTGTATATACACATTTAGCAATCGATATCGAAATGCTTCAAATCTTAAGTTTAACATATTTAAGTTAATTAACCTTCTTTAACGTACTGAAGGTGACATAAAGCCAATGCGGCATAACGGCAGTGTATTTAGCAGAATTTCTTAATCTTATATATAAAGTCGATTTTCTTGTATACACACATTTAGCAATTGATATCGAAATGCTTCAAATCATTAGTTTAACATATTTAAGTTAATTAACCTTCTTTAACGTACTGAAGGTGACATAAAGCCAATGCGGCATAACGGCAGTGCATTTAGAAGAATTCCGTATTCTTATATTTAGGTATAAAGTCGATTTTCCTGTATATACACATTTAGCAATCGATATCGAAATGCTTCAAGTCATTAGTTTAACATATTTAAGTTAATTAACCTTCTTAAACGAGCTGAAGGTTACATAAAGCCATGGCGGCATAACGGCAGTGCATTTAGAAGAATTCCGAAATCTTATATTTAGGTATAAAGTCGATTTTCTTGTATATACACATTTAGCAATCGATATCGAAATGCTTCAAATCATTATTTTAACATATTCAAGTTAACTAACCTTCTTTAACGTACAGAAGGTGACACAAAGCCAGTGCGGCATAACGGCAGTGCATTAAGAAGAATTCCGTAATCTTATATTTAGGTATAAGGTCGATTTTCTTGTATATACACATTTAGCAATCGATATCGAAATGCTTCAAATCATTAGCTTAACATATTTAAGTTAATTAACTTTCTTTATCTTACTGAAGTCTACATAAAGCCTTAACAGTATAACGGCAGTGCATTTAGAAGAATTCCGTAATTTTATATTTAGGTGTAAAGTCGATTTTCTTGTATATTCCCATTTAGCAATCGATATCGAAATGCTTCAAATCATTAGCTTAACATATTTAAGCTAATTAACCTTCTTTAACGTACTGAGGGTGACATAAAGCCATGGCATCATAACGGCAGTGCATTTAAAAGAATTTCGTAATCTTATATTTAGGTATAAAGTCGATTTTCTTGTATATACCCATTTAGCTATCGATATCCAAACGCTTTAAATCTTTAGTTTAACATATTTAAGTTAATAAACCTTCTTTAACGAACTGAAGGTTACATAAAGGCATGGCGGCATAACGGCATAACGGCAGTGCATTTAGAAGAATTTCGTAATCTTATATTTAGGTATAAATTCGATTTTCTTGTATATACACATTTAGCAATCGATATCGAAATGCTTCAAATCATTAGCTTAACATATTTAAGTTAATTAACTTTCTTTATCTTACTGAAGTCTACATAAAGCCTTAACAGTATAACGGCAGTGCATTTAGAAGAATTCCGTAATTTTATATTTAGGTGTAAAGTCGATTTTCTTGTATATACACATTTACCAATCGATATCGAAATGCTTCAAATCATTAGCTTATCATATCTAAGTTAATAAGCCTTTTCTAACGCACTCAAGCTAATGCCTGGGCGGCATAACGGCAGTGCATTTGGAAGAATTCCGTAATCTTATATTTAGGTATAAGGTAGATTTTCTTGTATATACACATTTAGCAATCGATATCGAAATGCTTCAAATCATTAGCTTAACATATTTAAGATAATAAACCTTCTTTAACGAACTGAAGGTTACATAAAGCCATGGTGGCATAACGGCAGTGCATTTAGAAGAATTCCGTAATCTTATATTTAGGTATAAAGTCGATTTTCTTGTATATACACATTTAGCAATCGATATCGAAATGCTTCAAATCATTAGTTTATCATATTTAAGTTAATTAACTTTCTTTATCTTACTGAAGCCTACATAAAGAGTTAACGGTATAACGGTAGTGCATTTAGAAGAATTCCGTAATCTTATATTTAGTTATAAAGTCGATTTTCTTGTATATACTACATTTAGCAATCGATATTCGAAATGCTTCAAATCATTAGTTTAACATATTTAAGTTAATTAACCTTCTTTACCTCACTGAAGTTTACATAAAGCCCTGGCGGTTTAACTGGCAGTGCATTTTGAAGAATTCCGTAATCTTATATTTAGGTATAAAATCGATTTTCTTGTATATACACATTAAGCAATCGATATCGAAATGCTTCAAATCATTAGATTAACATATTTAAGTTAATACACCTTCTTTAACGTACTGAAGGTGACATAAAGCCAAGGCATCATAACGGCAGTGCATTTAGAAGAATTCCGTAATCTTATATTTAGGTATAAAGTCGATTTTCTTGTATATAACCATTTAGCAATCGATATCGAAATGCGTCAAATCATTTGTTTAACATATTTAAGTTAATTAACCTTCTTTACCTCACTGAAGTTTGCATAAAGCCATGGCGGTATAACTGGCAGTGCATTTGGAAGAATTCCGTAATCTTATATATAAAGTCGATTTTCTTGTATATACACATTAAGCAATCGATATCGAAATGCTTCAAATCATTAGCTTAACATATTTAAGTTAATTAACCTTCTTTAACGTACTGAAGGTGACATAAAGCCAATGCGGCATAACGGCAGTGCATTTAGAAGAATTCCGTAATCTTATATTTAGGTATAAAGTCGATTTTCTTGTATATACACATTTAGCAATCGATATCGAAATGCTTCAAATCATTAGTTTAACATATTTAAGTTAATAAACCTTCTTTAGCGTACTGAAGGTGACACAAAGCCAATGCGGCATAACGGCAGTGCATTTAGAAGAATTCCGTAATCTTATATTTATGTATAAAGTCGATTTTCTTGTATATACACATTTAGCAATCGATATCGAAATGCTTCAAATCTTTAGTTTAACATATTTAAGTTAATAAACCTTCTTTAACGAACTGAAGTTTACATAAAGCCATGGCGGCATAACGGCAGTGCATTTAGAAGAATTCCGTAATTTTATATTTAGGTATAAAGTCGATTTTCTTGTATATACACATTTAGCAATCGATATCGAAATGCTTCAAATCATTAGATTAACATATTTAAGTTAATTAACCTTCTTTGACGTACTGAAGGTGACATAAAGCCAATGCGGCATAACGGCAGTGCATTTAGAAGAATTCCGTAATCTTATATTTAGGTATAAAGTCGATTTTCTTGTATATACACATTTAGCAATCGATATCGAAATGCTTCAAATCATTAGTTTAACATATTTAAGTTAATTAACCTTCTTTAACGTACTGAAGGTTACATAAAGCCATGGCGGCATAACGGCAGTGCATTTAGAAGAATTCCGTAATCTTATATTTAGGTATAAAGTCGATTTTCTTGTATATACACATTTAGCAATCGATATCGAAATGCTTCAAATCATTTAGTTTAACATATTTAAGTTAATTAACCTTCTTAAACGAGCTGAAGGTTACATAAAGCCATGGCGGCATAACGGCAGTGCATTTAGAAGAATTCCGTAATCTTATATTTAGGTATAAAGTCGATTTTCTTGTATATACACATTTAGCAATCGATATCGAAATGCTTCAAATCATTAGTTTAACATATTTAAGTTAATTAACCTTCTTTAACGTACTGAAGGTGACACAAAGCCAATGCGGCATAACGGCAGTGCATTTAGAAGAATTCCGTAATCTTATATTTAGGTATAAAGTCGGTTTTCCTGTATATACACATTTAGAAATCGATATCGAAATGCTTCAAGTCATTAGTTTAACATATTTAAGTTAATTAACCTTCTTAAACGAGCTGAAGGTTACATAAAGCCATGGCGGCATAACGGCAGTGCATTTAGAAGAATTCCGAAATCTTATATTTAGGTATAAAGTCGATTTTCTTGTATATACACATTTAGCAATCGATATCGAAATGCTTCAAATCATTAGTTTAACATATTTAAGTTAATTAACCTTCTTTAACGTACTGAAGGTGACATAAAGCCAATGCGGCATAACGGCAGTGCATTTAGAAGAATTCCGTAATCTTATATTTAGGTATAAAGTCGATTTTCTTGTATATACACATTTAGCAATCGATATCGAAATGCTTCAAATCATTAGCTTAACATATTTAAGTTAATTAGCCTTCTTTAACGTACTGAAGGTGACATAAAGCCAATGCGGCATAACGGCAGTGCATTTAGAAGAATTCCGTAATCTTATATTTAGGTATAAAGTCGATTTTCTTGTATACACACATTTAGCAATCGATATCGAAATGCTTCAAATCATTAGTTTAACATATTTAAGTTAATTAACCTTCTTTAACGTACTGAAGGTGACATAAAGCCAATGCGGCATAACGGCAGTGCATTTAGAAGAATTCCGTAATCTTATATTTAGGTATAAAGTCGATTTTCCTGTATATACACATTTAGCAATCGATATCGAAATGCTTCAAATCATTAGTTTAACATATTTAAGTTAATTAACCTTCTTAAACGAGCTGAAGGTTACATAAAGCCATGGCGGCATAACGGCAGTGCATTTAGAAGAATTCCGATATCTTATATTTAGGTATAAAGTCGATTTTCTTGTATATACACATTTAGCAATCGATATCGAAATGCTTCAAATCATTAGTTTAACATATTTAAGTTAATTAACCTTCTTTAACGTACAGAAGGTGACATAAAGCCAATGCGGCATAACGGCAGTGCATTTAGAAGAATTCCGTAATCTTATATTTAGGTGTAAAGTCGATTTTCTTGTATATACACATTTAGCAATCGATATCGAAATGCTTCAAATCATTAGATTAACATATTTAAGTTAATTAACCTTCTTTAACGTACTGAAGGTGACATAAAGCCATGGCGGCATAACGGCAGTGCATTTAGAAGAATTTCGTAATCTTATATTTAGGTATAAAGTCGATTTTCTTGTATATACCCATTTAGCTATCGATATCCAAACGCTTTGAATCTTTAGTTTAACATATTTAAGTTAATAAACCATCTTTAACGAACTGAAGGTTACATAAAGGCATGGCGGCATAACGGCAGTGCATTTAAAAGAATTTCGTAATCTTATATTTAGGTATAAAGTCGATTTTCTTGTATATACCCATTTAGCTATCGATATCCAAACGCTTTAAATCTTTAGTTTAACATATTTAAGTTAATAAACCTTCTTTAACGAACTGAAGGTTACATAAAGGCATGGCGGCATAACGGCATAACGGCAGTGCATTTAGAAGAATTTCGTAATCTTATATTTAGGTATAAATTCGATTTTCTTGTATATACACATTTAGCAATCGATATCGAAATGCTTCAAATCATTAGCTTAACATATTTAAGTTAATTAACTTTCTTTATCTTACTGAAGGTCTACATAAAGCCTTAACAGTATAACGGCAGTGCATTTAGAAGAATTCCGTAATCTTATATTTAGGTGTAAAGTCGATTTTCTTGTATATACACATTTACCAATCGATATCGAAATGCTTCAAATCATTAGCTTATCATATCTAAGTTAATAAGCCTTTTTTAACGCACTCAAGCTACATAAAGCCTGGGCGGCATAACGGCAGTGCATTTAGAAGAATTCCGTAATCTTATATTTAGGTATAAGGTAGATTTTCTTGTATATACACATTTAGCAATCGATATCGAAATGCTTCAAATCATTAGCTTAACATATTTAAGATAATAAACCTTCTTTAACGAACTGAAGGTTACATAAAGCCATGGTGGCATAACGGCAGTGCATTAAGAAGAATTCCGTAATCTTATATTTAGGTATAAGGTCGATTTTGTTGTATATACACATTTAGCAATCGATATAGAAATGCCTCAAACCATTAGTTTATCATATTTAAGTAAATTAACTTTCTTTATCTTACTGAAGCCTACATAAAGAGTTAACGGTATAACGGTAGTGCATTTAGAAGAATTCCGTAGTCTTATATTTAGTTATAAAGTCGATTTTCTTGTATATACTTATTTAGCAATCGAATTCGAAATGCTTCAAATCATTAGTTTAACATATTTAAATTAATTAACCTTCTTTACCTCACTGAAGTTTACATAAAGCCCTGGCGGTTTACTGGCAGTGCTTTTTGAAGAATTCCGTAATCTATATTTAGTATAAAGTCGATTTTCCTGTATATACACATTAAGCAATCGATATCGAAATGCTTCAAATCATTAGCTTAACATATTTAAGTTAATAAACCTTCTTTAACGTACTGAAGGTGACATAAAGCCAAGGCATCATAACGGCAGTGCATTTAGAAGAAATCCGTAATCTTATATTTAGGTATAAAGTCGATTTTCTTGTATATAACCATTTAGCAATCGATATCGAAATGCGTCAAATCATTTGTTTAACATATTTAAGTTAATTAACCTTCTTTACCTCACTGAAGTTTGCATAAAGCCATGGCGGTTTACTGGCAGTGCTTTTTGAAGAATTCCGTAATATTTTATATAAAGTCGATTTTCTTGTATATACACATTAAGCAATCGATATCGAAATGCTTCAAATCATTAGCTTAACATATTTAAGTTAATAAACCTTCTTTAACGTACTGAAGGTGACATAAAGCCAATGCGGCATAACGGCAGTGCATTTAGAAGAACTTCGTAATCTTATATTTAAGTATAAAGTCGATTTTCTTGTATATACACATTTAGCAATCGATGTCGAAATGCTTCAAATCTTTAGTTTAACATATCTAAGTTAATAAACGTTCTTTAACGTACAGAAGGTGACACAAAGCCAATGCGGCATAACGGCAGTGCATTTAGAAGAATTCCGTAATCTTATATTTATGTATAAAGTCGATTTTCTTGTATATACACATTTAGTAATCGATATCGAAATGCTTCAAATCTTTACTTTAACATATTTAAGTTAATAAACGTTCTTTAACGAACTGAAGTTTACATTAAGCCATGGCGGCATAACGGCAGTGCATTTAGAAGAATTCCATAATTTTATATTTAGGTATGAAGTCGATTTTCTTGTATATACACATTTAGCAATCGATATCGAAATGCTTCAAATCATTAGCTTAACATATTTAAGTTAATTAACATTCTTTGACGTACTGAAGGTGACATAAAGCCAATGCGGCATAACGGCAG
>JBAWJQ010006414.1:0-90993 GCA_037783105.1 Bactrocera zonata
CAATCAAAAACTCTACAAACGTCCCTTGTTTCTAAACAAAAAAAAACTTCAAAACTACTGCATCGATCCTTTTGAAATTTTAAACACTATTTCTGTACATAGTTTACGAGGTAACGCTGTAAAGGTTTTTTTGAAATTCCAATTTTTGAATTTTTTCGAAGACTTTGAAGTGAAAACACACAATTTTTTGGGAAAAAATCGGCTAATTTGTTATTGCGAAATCAAAATTATGAACAAAGAAACTCTCCAGCGTTACCTCGTAAAATATGTACAGAAATAGTGTTTTAAATTTGAAAAGGATCGGTGCACTAGTTTTGAAGTTATGAGGGGCACCAACTTTGAAAACGTGAGTTGTGGGAAAAACACTTTTAAAGTTTCACCGACGCTCACAATCAAATCGGAGGGCGGAGACTTACAAGTGTATATCTCCGTCAATTTTGCTTTAAATGCTCTCAAATTTTCACAGAATAATCTTAAGATATCGTACATTGATACAAAAAAAAATGCATAAAAAATACCTTACCCCCTTTAACAACAATCAACCCATATTTACTAGAAAACCTCGGCAATTTTATTTCCGCCAATCTCTTAGTTACTTCCAACTACTCTTTTAATCATCAACTATAGACGTTTGGGAAGAAGATCAGTAATGCAGTAAACAAACAAGCTCGAAAAAGTCTTCTGAGAAGCTCCTACTTCTCACTTTCACCATACTCAAGTAAAGCAATCACCGTAATACGATTTTCATTGGCTTCCCACTTCATTATTAATAAGCGGAGACAAATACTAAACTGATTATCTTCGAGTTGACGAGTAAAAATATCCAAAGCCAGTAAGCGACTCCTTGTCAATTTGCGGTTGATTATTAAATTGCTCCTGTTTAAAAACTTACAAATATGCATGTATACTTTCATATGTTACATATGAACATTATTACGTAAAATCAATTTTGGCTAAATTACACATTTATTGATATTTGATTTAACTCCCTAGCACCCCTGTGAATTGAAAACTTTGTTTGAAGTTACAAAATAATGGAACTTGAAGTCAACAGTCTCGCTCATACTATATATGTATATATACATATATGTACACATTTAGTTAAGTATAACGATATGTTATATGTACATATTTACATACTTACATATAGTACATATTTGAGCATATAGAGAATACAAAAACCTTACTATGTATATTAGAGCGGGTTGATTTGCAGGGAGTCATAAAAAACGAATCGGGGATATTCTACGGATCATTCTGAACAACTTTGCCTAAGAGAATATGGGTCTAAAACCGGTTTCGAACCAGCGATTTTTTATATGAAGTTTAATCTTTCGGGTTTATGTAAATTTCTTCGTTAGCTTTGAAATATCTAAATGAAATTCAATACATGGATGCTTTAGACGTTCTCATCAAAAAAAAAGTAATTAAAATTATTAAAAAAAAAAAACAATTATTAAAGAGTAATATGAACGTAAATGTACTAAGCGCGGTCGATTTGACTACGCGCGCCCGCTTGAAGGTTAAAGTTGATTCGACTTCGAATAATATTTTCCATTTAATGAATTATAAATTTCAATTAAAAACTCGAAGACACAAGAAAAAATCGTTTGTATGGGAGATATAGTTATAGCTGTTCCATTTGCTTCATTTTTACTGTCATTGTTTAGTATATATTCAAAGACTATTCTGCAAAATTACAAGCTGTTAGCTTTTTAATTGAAAGCATTAACTAGAAAAAGATCTCAATAATCGGTTTTATGGGAGATATATGATATAGTTGTCCGATTTTATTTATTTTAACTGTCATTGATAAGTATGTCCCAGGGGACAATTCTGCAAAATTACGGACTTTTTATTTAAAGGCAGGCAGTCGGAAAATAAAATAACTGTAAATTCGGTTGGTTGGGAGATATTTGATTTATGTAGTTGTCCGATCTGGCTGATTCTGACAAATGATAAATAGAATGTTAAAATGCACCTATGGATTAAATTTCATTCCTTATAATCCAGAAAAAATAAACTTCACTTAAAAAATTATTGGCTTTAAAACGGTATTAGAGCTATATACTCTTAGGCTAATCAGAATGACCCGTAGAACATTTCCCGCACCGCGATTTTATAGAAAAAAATCTACCCGCTCTAATATATATTCACGCATGTACACATTAATGTGCATGCAGACTGTAATATAGTTACATTAACTTTCTAAACTTCTGAAATAAATATAGTTATATAATAATAATTTATATAAAATATAATATTCAGTTTTAAATTTCTTAAATATTTTCGAACTTTATGAAGAATTAAACTGTTGTCGAAAAGAAAATCGATCTTTTGGAAGTAAATAAATTTTCTTGGCAATCATTAAAAGAGTTTCAGGAAGCTAAATTCAAAGAAAATTGGTCGACAAAAGAATAAAAGAGACAAACTCAATAATTTTAGTTTATGCGCATGTCGAATGCGGAAATGACACATGACACTTGGCCATTCCCACTAATTCCAACTGGACAACTACAGAGAAAAAATTGGATGTTATTAGTGGGTTCAGCATTTGTCGGTTCTTAACACTTTATAGACTCGTCATGTTAAGGCTACAAATGCCGACTATGTTTTCCAAGCAGTTTTTAAATTTCGAACTTTATTATACTTACGCCATTATAAATATAAATATTTTCCCAGTCACTCTACAGTACTTTAATTCACATGCTTGAAATTTTTCAATGATGAAATTATAAGAATTGCGAAAGTTGTCTTTTATATTTCGGGATTAAAGAACAAAAACAAATATTAATATTATATAATCGCTTTATAGTTTACAAGCATATTCTCAAACAAATGTGTATAGATCACTTTTGTATGCATTTGAACCAATTGTCGAAGCACTTTTGCCATTGAAGTATCTCCAAAACATGCGCTCTAAACGCCTATTCAGGTGTCGCAAATGTTGATCTCTTCATTCATACGGGAATAAAAAGAAGTTATTCGGTTCCAAGTCAGGACCATACCGGAGGATGACTCATCTTGGTGATTTGAGTGCTTAAAAATGAAGTTGTTTCAGTTAATATGTGATAGTGGTGAAGAGTGATCTGTTTTCGGCGGTTGGTTTTCCTGATATCTTTAAAGACAACTGGCAAACAAATATCACGAGACATGTGATTTCACCAAAAAGTGAGCGGTGGCACGCCCATCGTACAAGCTTCACACTGGTTCCCATACAACTCTCACATACTATCTTCTTCTTCTTTACTGGTGTAGACACCGCTTTCGCGATTATAGGCGAGTTAACAACAGCGCGCCAGTCGTTTCTTCTTTTCGCTACGTGGCGCCAATTGGATATTCCAAGCGAAGCCAGGTCCTTCTCCACTTGGTCCTTCCAACGGAGTGAAGGTCTTCCTCTTCCTCTGCTTCCCCCGGCGGGTACTGCGTCGAATACTTGTGAGCTGAAGTGTTTTCGTCCATCCGGACAACATGACCTAGCCAGCGTAGCCGCTGTCTTTTAATTCGCTAAACTATATTAATGTCGTCATATATCTCGTACTCATCATTCCATCGATTGCGATATTCGCCGTGGCCAATGCGCAAAGAACCATAAATCTTTCGCAGAACTTTTCTCTCGAAAACTCGTAACGTCGACTCATCAGTTGTTATCGTCCAAGCCTCTGCATCATATAGTAGGACGGGAATTACGAGTGACTTATAGAGTTTGGCTTTTGTTCGTCGAGAGAGGACTTTACTTTTCAATTGCCTACTCAATCCGCAGTAGCACCTGTTCGCAAAAGTAATCCTGCGTTGGATTTCCAGGCTGACATTGTTGGTGGTGTTAATACTGGTTCCTAAATAGACGAAATTATCTACAACAAAGTTATGACTGTTAACAGTGACGTGAGAGCCAAGTCGCGAGTGCGACGACTGTTTGTTTGATGCAGGAGATATTTCGTCTTGCACTCGTTCGCTGCCAGACCCATTTGCTTTGAAATAGTATTCGGCGAACGGAATCTCTCTCCCAACACGAATCCCACACCAAACTTGCGTTCCTTTACATGGCCACTGTAGTAAATGCCACAAGGACCTACTTGTCTCTGTCCTTGTACCGTCCATCGCATTTCTTGGACGGAGGTGATGTCAGCCTTTATATTCACGAGGACATCAACCAGCTGGGCAGCGGCACCTTCCCAATTAAGGGACCGGACATTCCAGATGCATGCCCTGAATTCGTAGTCCTTATTTCGTTTGCCATGGTCGTCATCAAAAGGGGGGTCACTCCGAGGCTTGTTGTTCCTTTTCATAGGTATGATTTTTTACGTGGCGTGTCCTAAACTTAGCGCACAACCCTGTGGAGGAGATGTTTCGCCTTCTCACTTTAGCTTGCCTTCAAACGGATGTTCTTGGGCTACCCAGAGGATACTTGGTCAAAGACCGGAAGTCGTGGGCTGCTTGAGTCATATGTAAAATAGAACTTTCCTCACATACTATCACGAGTGTAAAATTTAATGTTTCGGACGTATTCAGTTAATCAATTATTGCGCTTTTAATAGTCCCCTAATATGGGGAGTGACGATTTCATCCGTTTTCACACTGTTGGTAGGAGGTGTTATAACATTTATGCTAGACAAGTTTAGTTGTTGTAGCTTTAGTGGTTTAAGGGGTTAGGGGTAGTCAGAGGCACGAAAAATTAGAATTTTCAGTATTTTTTTGCTATTAAATCGTGTTATTTTGCAAAAGTAGTAATATGGCATTATTATAGAATGTTGACTTGAAGTCACGAAAATTTCAAAAAAAAAATTTCATTTCCGCGGTGACAAGAATAAGTCATTGGAGATTCATCTAAAATCAATCCGACAAAAAAAAATAAGTTTTATAAATAGATAAACTTGGGCCTGATCTAAGAATTTTTTTTTCATGAAATTTTTGTCTAAATTTTTTATTTGTCGAATAAGTCAAAAACTAATTACCGGATCAACGTGAAATTTTCAGAAAATATTTTTAAGATATTACACTTAATGAAAATGCAAAAAAAAAAATATTTCTAATAATTCTGACTACCCCTAACCCCTTAAGAGATATGTACATTAAATTTATTAGAAGGCGGGGAAAGCCCACTTTTTAATTTTTTCCACACTGGTGCTTCTTTCTACTGCGATACACTATGCCAAATTAGTGTTTTATATCTGATATATGTATGTAAGTGATCTTAAAGCACTTAATAGGTTTTCGGATAATGCCGTTTTTTGGACGTGACATAAACCCGATTACGTCCATCTACGAACTCGTATTTTTTTACTAAGGAAGTTTCATCGAAATATCTCAACTTTTACTCAAGTTACAGCTTGCACGGACGGACAGACAGAAAGGCAACTGGATTTTAACTCGTCTCTTCATCCTGACCATTTATATATTGGGTAGTCGAAAAAGTATTTTCGTATTTTGTCAATAGATGACGTTGCAGTCGTATAACTCCAGTGCTACCAATCACATTGTGTCATATTTACCGTATAGTGTTGTAAAGGTGAGATTTTAAGCTTCATTTATTCCAAAAAAAAAACTAAATTCGGGGAAGTTGAAAAAAAGTTAAAGCTGTTACAAAAATGAGTAAAAATAAAAAAAAATTCACTAAATTTCGAAAAAAATTACAAAAAAGGGAAGAATGCCACTCAAGCCACCAATGAAATTTGTGAAGTTTTCGGAGACGATGCTGCATCAGCATCAACAGTTAGGTGAACAAAATTCTTATACTCTGTAGCAAGATGTTGCAGGAGTGAAAAAATAATTGCCCGATGGATTTTAGATGAGTCTCCAAGAATTAGTGATGGTCAACACAAACAACGATTATTTTAAAAATTATTTTTTTATCAAATTTCTGTCAAGTTGAAATTTTTTTTATTGATGCTATGTTTTACTTTTATAAAACAACATAATTTAACGAAAAAAAAAAATTATTTGTATAATGCTATGTTTCTAACTACACCTAACCCTTAAAAGGCATTTTATAATGTAAGAAACAACTTTTACACTTAAATTTAAGAAAACAATTAGGTTTACTATAAACTAAGTGAAACATAAAATATTTAAAGATAAAATTATTTTACGACATTTTGTTTTGTAGAGATAGATAATTATTTGATGTGCAGTGAAAAGATAATGCCTGCTAACATAATATGATTTACGAATATTTCAAAACAGGTTTGAAAAAAATGAAGAGGAAATATAAACTTTAAACTTAGAAAAATCTTATTTTTAGTATTATTAATTTGGATAAAAAAATCTTTCCCTGAAATAATGTCACAATTTTTACTTACCTGTCATAAATACGACATGTCGTATTGTTAATTCGTTTGTCCGAAGAACGACGACGTCTGTCTTCGAATAAATCCTTAACTGCTGTAACACCAAGCACAAACAGAACTGGAATCATGGCAACTTCTTTACCGAAAGCGTTTATAGCCGGAAACCAATTCAGTAATACGATAAAAATAAAATATAAATTCGCGACTCGATGGAATTGCTCCAGTAGATTTTTTGGTATGAACGAAAGCAAAGTGTATTTTGTAGTGCGGATCTTATTACCCACAAAATCGCCATTCGGGTGATCGCGTTTTGGAGTTTTTGGTGGAACTGTATGATTAGGTATAACTATTCGATAACTTCGTTCATCGAATTTCTCGCTTTGACAAACTAATGTACGCTTCCACCAAGGTGGTGTTTCGGAGCGCCGCAGTGTGTATATTGATTCCGAGCGGGATGCTTGCCGAGAATGACCACGACCACCTGATGACGATGTAACAGATGCTCCAAATTCACGAGTTTCAGTTTCTTTCTTGTGACCAGGAGGAAGGATAAAATCTGTTTTTGAACCAACACGACTATGACCGCGTGAGGGGCCAGTCGTACCTGGTGAATCTGTAATTTGACCTTGCGAAAAAGCGCGTTGATGTCCTTTCATAGCCGATTTTATTGGGCGACCACTCGGACCCAAAATGGTACCACCGCCATGGCTTACAGATCGTATATGGCCGCGACTAGTTGTACCAACGCTGAGATTATGGGAAGGCGCAGATACCACAGCCACGCCAGGTATACCTGTCGCCATACTACCGATAACGCCTCCGCCAAGCCCCCCGCCAATATTTACAGTTCCGGGAAAGACATAGGTACGTTCGGGTTCTTGCAAAGGAATTGCTTGCGCTCCATCTAGAGGACCATACGCCGTAATTCTTTGGTGCGTTAATGCAAAATTTGGCACCGGCAATGTTGGCGGGGCTGAACGCTGTTGCTGTACAACAGTAAACTTTCTCCGGAACTCTTCGGTATTCCCTGAAAGCATTATTATAAGTCACCATGTGAATGTGTGAAACTGTAATCGTAAGCTACAGCTACTAGTTCGTAACAGCAATCCAACTAAAAATTTACTATTTTATATTGTCCTCTTAAACTCATTGCATATATAGAAAATTTAAAAATATTCTATAATAGAATCCTGTAATAGAAAAATAAAATTATTTAATTTTTTTAAGTAACTTAGCTTTGAATCTAAGCAAATATTTTTTAATAAAATAATATAACATAAATACTACATTTTATTATTATATTCAATTAAAAAATGTCAAGGTTCTCTTTCCATTTAGTTTTTATCTTTAAAGGATGAACTGTCATCTGAACAGTGTACAAGGCAGGGCTAGCAATTTACAAGTTTATGGTTAGGAAAACTAATTACTCATGGTCTGCTAAAATTTCGAGTTGAGTCTACATACCTAAAATAACTGCTAATTGCTGTGAATGATCGGTAGTGAAAGTTAGACTAAGGTCGCGTATGAACAATAAAACAGTAAAGGGTTCAAAGTTAGGAAATACTTTTTTTTAATATTTCTGAGGTTGGTTTCCTGCCTGGCTAAAAATCCGGGTTCGTTCCGGTTACGAAGACCCAACTGTCGCGGAAATACTTTTGAAGATATCCATGCAGCTGTTCGAAACTTCTAAAAATGGTATAACTGCCAAATTAAGAGCGATTATTATAATTTCGTCGCTTTAGTTTTTTCGGAGTGCATTGAAAAGAAATATACATTGCTAAGTGATTTAACGAACCAAAGTAGGAAAGGCTTTACCAATTAAAATGTGTTAAAAAAATTATCTTTACGTTTGCCGAAATGTCCGTAGCGTTTATTGGGAAAACTTTTGTAAATATAGAAAATCTAATGTTTTATTGTAGCTAATGTTTATTCAATACTTGCTCCAATCTCACAAATTGTCTTTTATACCTTGAAATCTTTCATGGTAACTTAAAACTAAATTTTACGTATTACTTAAAACTTTTGTAAACGTTAAATATTTTCTTGACATTTGCCTTTCATTAAAGCCAAAACTGGTTGTGACTTTCTTGATTCCATTGAGTAAAGAATCTGCACCAAGTTTCAGATCATTGCATTTCTTGATGATGTTTTTCAATGTGTGTTTTGAAAGTAGGGGTTTGACAACAGTGCTGCTTCATTTATATGCAAAAAAATATAACAAATTTCCGCAAATTGAACACTTAAAGAAAAAAATTTATTTCTTGAAAGCACTGCACTTTGAAAGTTTGATATATGACTGCAGCTTTACATAGAATAGTTGCAAAAATTATAAATCAGTTGAGCACCGCTCACATGTTTCAAACACAATTACAAAATATCTAAAGTGCGCATGTTTTGCTATACGACGTGGGGCTACAAAATTGTGAAAGGTGAGGTAACACCTCTCAGCCAAATGCTGAATCCGGATTGCAATTCGTCTTGTCATCCTGATCATTTGTATATATGTTAAGATTATTCATCACAACGTCTTTTTGGTGTCCTCGCCTGGGAACTAGTTCCAGAAAGTTGAGATCTTGATTTTCGCCATTTAAAAATGGAAAAAATTAACATCCTTTGCACAAAATTATTTTCTGGCTATTAAGACATCCTTCATTAATATTATAAAAACTACTGAGTCGGAAAAGTGTTTGGATACTTAAATGTATAATTTATTAAATTTACTATCAGTGAGTCCCTACTGAAAAAATAATGGAAAAATTTAATTACTTCGTAAAATAAATGTGTAAAAACGAATTAGATAAGTGCTAGGGAATATAAAAGTGCAAAAGTGGTAATTATCAACTTCAAACGCAAATATCTCGAAAACTATTGGTTTCCTGAGATCTTCTTGATCTGAGGAACCTCCTCTATCCGACCATACCCATTTTATTCCCGGCCCAATTTAATAAACAATTAAGTAATATTGTATAATAATATTACGTAATAAAATACTTAGGTTACCCTGTGTATTGGCTCGAGCAGGATTATTTTTTTTAAATGAGTACTATGCAAAAGTACTTCAGTCACTCCGACTGGCTCGACCAGGGTGATTCTTTTAAAGCGGCCGCCAACGTAGAAAGGAGTATTACGCGAAAGTACTTCAGTCACCTCAACATGATATAAATTATATAATATTATCATTGAGTTTTACTTATGTGTATATATTAAATATACATAAATCACATTTTATACATATACGTATATAAAGGGAAAAAGTGTACTCAACTCTTTTAAAACTTGAAAAATATTGGAAAGTATTTTCTATTATAGTTAATATAGAAAAAAGAATGACGCGAAAATACAAACAAAGAAACATCGTTGAAAATCCTCCACATTTTCAACGATGAGTGCGCTAAGTCATTTTTAAGTTTATAAATATAGCTAAAATATAACAAAATAAAAGTGAAATGTTAACTTATTTTAATGTTTAGAGTGTATATTTAAATATACAAATTGAAAAATGTGAAATAATTTAGTGAAACATTGTGAAATACGAGGTGTGTTCAAAAAGTATCGCGAATTTTGTGTTTTTTCAAAAATTATTTATTTATTCATGAATATCTATTTTGTCCCCTTCAAGGTAATCCCCATGAGATATTATACACTTGTGCCAACGGTTTTTCCAATCTTCGAAGCACTTCAAAAAATCATTTTTTTATCTTCTTCAGCTCCTCCTTCGATGCCGTCTTCATCTCGTCAAGAGAAGCGTAACGTCGTCCTTTCATGGGCCTCTTCAGTTTAGGGAACAAGAAAAAGTCACAGGGGGTCAGATCTGGGGAATACGGTGGCTGCGGCATCATTAGTGTGTTGTTTTTGGCCAAAAAGTCGCGCACAAGCAACGATGTGTGTGAGCAGGGGCGTTATCGTGGTGCAAAAGCCAATTTTTGTTCTTCCACAAATTCGGGCGTTTCTGGCGGATTGCTCCGAGCAAATTGCGCATAACTTGCAGGTAATATTCCTTATTGACCGTTCTTCCCTGTGGCAAGAGCTCATGATGCACCACGCCCCTGCAATCGAAGAAAACTGTCAGTTACGATTCGCGATACTTTTTGAACACACCTCGCACTAAGTGCTATTAATACAAATTTTGGAAATTTTAATCTGGAGAAGCTCCCTATCCGTACATACCGAAATTCGTTTTTATACCCGATCGCCAAAATAATCGGAATCGTACCAGTCTGGCACTTGCTAACACTTATATTTTGTAAAATATTCCCCGATTAAAATTCAAAAATTTATATTAATAACACTGTTTCACTAAATTTTTTCACATTTTTCACTTTGTATATTTCAATATACATTTTAAATATTGAAATAAGTTAACATTTCACTTTTATTTTGTTATATTTTAGCCATATTTATTATAATAAAAATCACTTAGCACACTCTATTATGAAAAAAACGAGCGTTGCCACATCTTAAACACCAAATATGCAGAATTTTGCGTGATTCTTTTTTTATATTAAATATAATAAAAATATTTCCAACATTTTTCCAGCTTTAGTTGAGTTGTTAACACTTTTTCGAAATACATATGTATATGTATAATAATGAATTTATATTTAATAAACACAAATAAGTAAAACTCTATGATAATATTATGAAATTTATATCATATCAGTATGACTGTAGTACTTTCGCTTAGTACTCCTTTAAAAAAATAATCCTGATGGAGCCAATACCCGTGGTAACCTAAGTATTTTATTATTGAAGTGAAACTTCTTTAGAGTCGTTGTGATTTCAAACCGGATGCAACGGAAAAACGACAGGTAAGAGACACAAATACGAAAATGTGTAGGATAATATGAAGCCAGGAAAGAATGAGGAAGAAATATGCATACTATTTTATATTATCGGCATATACATATATACATACATTATTTTTTGGCATATTTGTCTGTATGTTTACGAAAGCAAATGCGAGCCACATACATATGTGCATACATTCATAATAACAAGTGTCAAAGAGTCAATCTGACGAAAATGTGTAGGATGAAGCCAGGGAAAAAATAAGACAGAAATACACATACTATTTTATATTATTGGCATATACATACATACATTTATTTTTTCTTTGGCACATTTCTCTGCATGTTTACGAAAGCAAATGCGAGCCACATCCATATGTACAAGTGTCAAAGAGTCAATTTGTGGAAGCACTGACGCAACGACAAAGCGCCACAACGTTTTGTTGTTGGTAGAAAATCCGAGCTGTGCCGAAAGAAACTAACAAATTATCGCCGATTGTTACCGCTTCCTTTGCTGCTCGAACAGCTTCGCCAACAAGCTAGCGTATTCAAATATATGTACATTTAAGTATAATGTATGTACATATGTATATGAACATGTAGATCAATGCGCGCACATGCAATACATTGATAAGTGATAAAATCATTATTTGAATTTCTGAATGCGTTCATGCGTGTACATACACACATTTATATGAGCAGATAATAAGATTAATATGACAGAAGATGTATATACGTACATACATATGTATGTATATATTGTTGTAATAAATTTAATTTCTAATAGTAAGAAATATAATACAAAAATATTTTCGGTATACTATATTATGTAAAAATCAAATAAAATTATTAAATATGCAAGTTCAAATGGACTATAAATATTATTATGTGTGCATTTATACAAAATTATACTCATATCATAATTATTTTTACATGTCAATATGGAATTGCTGAGGGCAAAACACAAAAGCACATACAAGCGATTTCCTGGTGGAAAGCAAAAATTGAAGATTGAAAATATCACAATGCTGTTGTTGGGAGTATCATAAGGAGCATGCATACATATATTTATGTCTCTTCATATTCTCTGCTTGGGCATCATCATTACGGTGACCATCCGTACTGATTTTCGCAGTACTGTACTGATTTTGAAGCACCTGTTCTGCATTTTTTTTTTGTGAAAATGGCAAAAATGTTCTGTTTTTTTCCGAACGTACTGTTTTTTGTTCTGAAATTTAGAACCAAACAGCTTAATAGTTTCTACTACGGGACAGCCCTTTAATGATTACCATATTATCAATATTAAATTGTCATCCGTGATGTGAACAGTTGATTGCGGGTTTGAATTATTTTGCTTTCTGTAATGTTCTATTGACAAACAACTAGATAAGTTTTATTGCCAATAGTGTTAAAAACTTAAATTGGGAAGAATTCTTTTGTTTTAGCTTTACAAAATGCCTCCTTCCCGCAGAAAATGCGTTTTTAATAAACAACTATAGAAAGAATACACATTCATAAAGGAAATTAACAGCCGTACAGTGAAATGTACAAAATGTTCTGCAGTTTTCTCTATTGCCAATGCAGGTAAACACGATGTGCTGCGCCATTTACAATCTCAGAAACATCGAAAAGCCGATATTGCAGCTCTAGCAGCAAAACCGCGATGAGCTTTGTAAGGACACGTACAATAGACGATCAGCGAAGAAAAAGCAGCGTAAATGAAGGCACCTAGGCATATCACGCTGTGCAGCATAATTTTTCATTTCGTTCCAATGACTGCACATCGAAAATCATTAAAAGATGTTTTGACGAAAATTATTCATCAGCTCGCACCAAGTGTGAATCTATTGTTTGCAATGTATTAGCACCACAAGCATTGCAACTAGTGAAAGCTGATTTTAATGCTATCAATTTTATTGCCGCTTTTCCGACTGCTCAAATCATGGAAGTATGAAAGTGTGTCCTGTTATTGTTCGACATTTTCTGGGTGAGTGGCGAATCGTCAGATATACTCACAAATTATATTTTTGATAACACTAATTGTAACTTTGAAGGAGCTGCAAGACGCGGGAAAAATAATATTTTCCATAAATTGGCAGTATCCACTGGCAGCACCCTTATTGGCGTAAACTGTACTGCTCACATTGTTAATAATTGCATACAAAGTTTAATAGAGTGTCTTCCGGTGGATATTGAAGTCATTGTCGTTAAAATATATTCTTACTTTTATATATACACGGTTAGAGTAGAGCATTTAAAAGAAATTTGTGAGAATGTTGATGTGGAATATAAAAAAATACTTGGCTTTGGTAAAACAAGATGGCTTACTCTAAAGCCAGCTATAGAACGGATCTTAAAACTTTTCAAACCACTAAAAAATATTTTTTAGAACAGCCTCACTGCCCTAGCCTCTTAAAAACTTTTTTTTTGAAAACTCAAGCTCAGAAATGTGGCTTTTCTTTACTCATTGTCAAGCATCTCTTTTTCATAATTACATTATGCAGATTGAATCGCAGAATATTTGCATGATAGAAGTTGCCTTACTAATGAAGGAACTTAAATTAAAAATCACGGAACACAGAGATGCAATTTTTGTACCTCTCCTGATGAAGAACCTCAGGTCAGAGTTTGAAAAAGCAGGAACTGGAAACTTAAGAGAAATTAAAGATCACGTTAAAAACTTTTATAATAATTGTGTTGATTATATAAACCAGTGGGATCATGCATTTAAAGAGGTTGAGGTAATGGAATGGATTCTTCTGCGCACAGTGCCATCTTGGGATGAGGTTGAAAAAAATTTAGTGTATAATATGGAAAAGAGAAGCAACAGTAATATTAATGACAGTGAATTGTTTGATGAATTCACCTGCGTTAAAAGTTATGTAAGTCCAGATAAACTTATTCAATGGGAGGAAAATAAAAAGCCAGTTGACCAAAAATGGATTGAAATTTTTCAACATTTAAAAAAACAATATGTACCTTATCAAAATATACATATACATATGTAAAATAGTCGAATTTAATTTATGTTTACCGGGCTCAAATGCTCCAACAGAAAGGGTATTTTCCATTTAAAATAATATATGGACAAACGAAAAATCGCAAATGAAAATTGAGACTGACGTCACAGTTTTAGTTATTAAGTGCAGTTATGAAATGAACTGCATAGAGTTTAAAAATTTCTTACAAAACGAAGAAAATTTGATTACAAAAATTTATTCCTCTGAAAAGTACAATTAATTGCATTCAATGCATATTTATATTTTTATGTAATACTTAATTTAAAAATAAGTTTTTTAATACATACATATATATATATATATATATTTTTTAATACTTATACATATATATATAAGTCAAAGGAGTCTGATTTATGTTTTTTATGTTAATTTTTGTTACTTGAATTAAATAAATTTGTTCTTAAAAAATTTTCTGTTTTTTCGATTTGAAATTATGGTCACCGTAATCATCATACGCCGAAAATACATACATATATTTATTTCTTTTCGTTTTCTCTGTTGAGTATGTGGAGAGCTGTTAAAAATGTTAACATTTCACAGCGTGAATTCTGGGGTTGTGAGATGAATTCCTTACTATAAATCTAACTAATGTCGAACCTGCACCTTCTCTATGCTTTAAGTTCTCTGGTTAGTGTATGAGAAAACTACGTGAGCTACTTTACACTGTATGCGGCTGCGTATTACAGCTTTTTAGTAAGATGTCAGCGTGGTGTGTTATTATTTAACTGTGTGTTTGTGAGTATTTTTATATCTTTTTTTATAAGATGCCAAAAACCTCAGTATATTCAGTAGATAACCTTTGCTTTGTTTACATACACATACTCACCTCTAAGAAATCTTAGGGTGTTGTGTAACACTTTTTTTGCTACTTTCATGGTAATCAGGGCGTTGTGTTAGCATTTGAGCTAGATTGAAGATTTAAACAATACATATTGGTGTTAATTATAAGATTATATTTTTTATATTGTGGATAAGCTCCTGAACCCTACATAGATTTTTTGAAAAAACTTGATGCTATATTGAATGACAATTTTGATTCTTGTTGTCATCTTATAGGATTTTCAAGAAAATTACTTAATATGATGGGAGATGCCTTTTTATTGCTGCGAAAATTCACAACCCGACGTTCTAAAATACCTTTTTATAAGAATTAGAACATATTTTTCTTTAAGAATTTTTAATAGGCAGGCAGCCAACCCTCATTTTCGGCACATCAAATTTTTGTGCATTTCACATATGTAGGTAACTACCTCCCCCTTTTAAAAGTTAGTTTCGGTATTTTAATATATTTAGTAGAGTTATAGGATTTTGGATACATCTATTGTGGGAGCTTAAAAATCTTATTAAATTATTTTGTGCAATATTTTTTTTTCAATTATTAATTATGTTTATTTTAAGTTGTGAAGGTGAAAATAGGCCTACCGGGGAACCAAATACCTAAAAAAAAAAGTCGGTAACGCGCCTTATTGCAAACCTCAGGGGTGGTATGGAAAATGCCAAACTTAAAGATTCAAAAATAAATTATTAAAAATATTTATAATGTTAATAAAATTTGTTTAATTTCGTTGGAATAAAGAGTTTATGAGAAATACATATTGACTAAGCTTTATTAAAAAGTTCGTTTACTATTACAAATTAAAGTCTACAAATTTGCATTTTTTTGCAATTATTTATTATCATGGTTCGTTTTCTTTTTTTGCATTGAAATGTCATTTAACAAAAGTCTCACCAACAATCAATGGCACTACTAAACTAGCTTCTGCATACACTGGTGAAGCTTCTTTCTTTATTTTACACCAAGAAATAGCCTCATCATAATCGGCTCCATTTCTCATCAAATTCACATTGCATATGTGATGCTTTATAATACCGCCACCAATTATAATCATTCCCGATTTGGTGGCTTTCACAGCCATAGTCTTTAGACGTCGCAAATCGGACAAAATATCTACCACTAATCCGGGGTGATGGAAAGAGAGGAAATACATCATGTCACCTAGTTTACCATCTGTAAGCGCAGGGCAAAACACAGGTATTTTATGTTTCGCATGGTGTCGTTTATCCTTTCCCCAAGTCGTTGTATAATACGAGAAGGAGACCAAATCATGCCTTTCGTTTTTTGCTCTTCAACCATTTCATCAAGTAGCGTCATGAGCCAATCCTCGAACTTGCAATAGTTATCGTTCGGTACAAGCAAATTACCTATGCCATTTATACCACGATCCCGTAAAGATCGGCCAGATAATTCGAATGATCCCATGTACGTGGGAGCTAGGCATTTAATAAAGTCTTCTTCAACGCCACCCGCTGTCGTTACTACACAATCCATCATTTGATGTTCAACGAGGAATCGTAATGTCCCCCGTAATCCCGACGACACTAGATTAGATGTGAATCCAAGGAATATTGTACAGCTATGTTTTCGTCTAATGAATTCATCCGTTTCATGCAAATCGGCTTCCTTCAGGTTTCAACGGCGGCTGCCTACAATCAAGCTAAGAATATTTTAAAATACATAAACCTTTGCATAAAGAAATGGTTACATTACCATTAGATTGCCAATCCAAGATTAGTAGCTTGAAACTCCGTATTAACATACGACTCAAATAATTTTGAGTAATCAATTCCTTGATTCCAATAATAGCCCGTACGATGGGTGTGTTTTCTTGTATATTTTCACTTCATTTAAGTACCGCTTCTTTGGCGATATCTGGTTCAACGGACATTTTCTATTGTATAAAACCTATTTTCACTCCAATTATTAAACTTTAAATAAAATATTTAGTAACTTTATACAAGCTAAACTTTGTTTTGATTTAATTTGAATGTTCGAATATGGAAAGCTGCACCTTTTATGTTTTCTGTCGGTCAAATGTAAACAAATACATTCAGAAGAAAACTCACCACCAAGAAATCTAAAAACAGGGCTGCTTTTTATTAATAAGAACTCACTACATAAAGAATATCTGACTATCAGCAAATGATATTTTTATGGGCGAAACATGGCACGCTATGACGTTTAAATCAAATATTAGTAAATACATATATGTCATTAATAAATAATTTCCTTTTATATTAAGCAACAATATTTATAGTTTTTGTTATTTAATAGAATAAATTTGCTAAGTATTTACTACCTCAATATATACAGCACTGTGTTGCTACCTCTGAAAATCCAAGATGGCCGCTATTCACCCCTCAGAAAGCTATCACGAAAAGGTTATCTACTGTATATACTGTGCCAAAAACTAATGCCGAAATGTGTCGTCAATATCGACGCAAAAAAAAAGGAAAATAAAATTAAAATGAAAAAAAAAATCCAGGAAAAAGTTCCACAGAACGTAGTCGCGACTTTCGTGCACGTAAAAAACAATTATTGAACAATTAAAATATAAGTTCAAATATAAGTGTTAATGTGACTGATGTAATAAATGGTAAGTGTAAATATTTTTTAATCCTGCTTTAAGTATAAACTAATATTTCAATGTTTTTCAATCAATAAATTTGATTTTTATGTTATACTGATCATGGATTATATATGTATGTATATATAACCTCAATACACCACGTGTATAACCTTATTTTTTTCTGTTTTAGACCACTCTCAGCAACAAAATAGTGTCCCAACGGAATATAATTTAGTAAATAATTATTGTAAATACCAATAATTAATACTAACTTTTTTTCAATTTAATATTCATTTAAATGAAAAAAACTTAAAAATTTAATTTAAAAACATGTACTTAATTTACAATTCATGATTTAAAAAATTAAAAGAAATTTAATTTAATTTAAACTTATATTTAATAATTCTTAAATTAACAAAATGATTTAATATTTAGATTTGTAGGAAAAAAACAATTTTAAGACGGGTAAATATTTTTGAATTGTAAAATAAATTGCAAAAAAAATTCAAAATTAAAATGATATTAAAATAATGAAGATATTGTAGACATTCCAAATTTTAATATTGTTGTTAATTACAAAAGACCAAGTACGAGGGCAATTTATCACAACGTAAATGATGGAGCCCGTGTTGTTACGCCACAAAATCAATAAAATCAGTTATTGAAATCAAATATACCCCAGAGGTATCGTGAGTTCTCAAAAAGGATTATGATAAAATTCCGATGATTTTAAGTGGAGATTTTAACATAAATTTTGCATCAGACACAGCGCTTCCTTTGATTGAGTTTCTCGATACAACATTTAATTTAAAAATGTGTAACAGTCACACTCAATCGACTACGAGATCAAAAACGGTAACCGTGTTCCAAAGATATATCAATCAAATTAAAACTAAAATATTTCTATCGTATTTTAATTATCATAAGCCTCTTGTATCATTTGTGGAAACTGAAAACATGGAATTTGAGCAATAGAATATGCAACATATGTTAAATAAAATATAAAATATCTTTTAAAATTAATTAAAATACTTTCATTTTTAAACAATTCAACTTTGTAATTATCCTACCCTTGTTATATATATTCATCTCATTGTTTTGTCGATTTACAGAAGTTTCACTTCTATCGTGTGTGAATCGCACACACAAAAATTTTTTTTGATTAATATTATTATATTATATTACCTAGTTGTTTATTAAATTTAAATAAGAAAAAATCCTTATGCATGGAGAGATTGTTATACTCATTTTAATTTGAAATATAATTTATAGACACACTTGTTTTTATTAGAACTAAGATTGCGAAATAAAGAAAGAGGAATTATATGGAAATATCGAAATTCAGCGAATTGCTCATATTTGCTTATTATCATATGGTAGCGCTCCATTTCGTCATAATTATTAGTACATAAATAATGTTCATTACGAGTGTAAAAAGTGATTTTTAAAATATAGATTTCTTGCTTATAAAACTTGCAAGAAGTGAAAACTTGTTTAAATGTTTTCAGTTTAATTAAATAAATTTAGAGTGATATTGTGCATAAAGTGTGTTATATGTAGTAAAATAGCTTGTTAAAATGTTCGAATTTTTGAACTGCAAAGTCGAATATCTCGTAAAGCGTTTACCTTTATTTTTTAATCAGGAAGACTTCCTCTTTACAATAGTAACTTCAGATCGCGGCCTTACTTGCCTTTTAAGTATAATTTTATCATCGCTGTCAACATGCCTGCCAAGGGGAAGTCATGAGCTGCGATTTAGAATAGCATCCTCCGATTTCGGGGTATGTACGCATAGAGGAGGTCCTCCAGATCAAATTTATATATACATATAGTTTCCGCTGGCTTATGGTTTTTGAGATATTTGCATTTAAAGTTCAAAAAATCAACTATTTAAAATGCGTGTTTCTTCGGTTTATAATGCATTTTACATTTATATTTTATACTTTTACATTCACTAACACTTCACTAATTCATTTCTAATCATTTATTTTATATTAAATAGTGCAAAAATAACTTTTATTCCATATCAAACTTTAGTTAAAGTCCATTTATTCATAAAGTAAGAAAATGGTTGTAAACAAGCAAAAAATTAGTGTTACCATGTTTTGTAATGGAATAAAAATAAGAAAAATGAAAGATTATGACGTCATAACTAAATTCATTATCGTGTGATGAGTAATGGAAAATCTTTCAGAATTCTCATTATTTTGATAAATCCCGCTGTTGGATCGGGTAAAAAGGAGATCAACGCAAAAAAAAACTGAGCACGGTGTTGGTCCGACAAAGGGTTATTTTTTCGAAGCGCGACCGAAGGCCGCCAATGCAAAAGAACTGAGCGCGCCCAGGTGTTGGTGAGACCGAGTGTTATTTTTTTGAAGCGCGACCGAAGGCGCCCAAGCAAAACGGAGTTCAACGCAAAAAAACTGAGCACGCCCAGGTGTTGATCCGACCAAGGGTAAGGGCCGATGTAAAAAAGAATTCTATGCGGAAAACTAATGTGATATATTTCCTGTCATTGGGTTATTATTTGTTTCCTTTATTTCTTTTGGTTCTTCTGTAAAATATGAACGTTAGGTATCATAGATTATTAGTTAGAATGCAACCCTTGTGTTATTGTATGAACAAAAATAAATGAACAAAGGTTAAATGTTGAATAAAAGTTATTTTTGAACTATTTAATAAAAAAAAATGCAGAAAGGACTTCTATGCGAAAAACTAATGTGTTATATATTTCCTGTCATTGAGGTATTATTTGTTTTCATTATTTCTTTTCGTTCTTCTGTAAAATATGAACGTAAGGTAGCACTGATTATTAGTTAGAATGCCCCCTCACGCCCCCTTATTGCAAAGAGGAAGGATCGAACTTTTTAATAAACCCTCGACCCCCTAGAGCCCCTATAGACCTGTAGACAGCCCTTTGAAAATTACCAAAAATCAGTGTTTTTGCTCATTTTTCCATACAAACTGAAACCAATGCCAACATTTTTGTATGGACAAGAAATCAAAATAAAGAAAACCAAAATGTTTCAGTGCAATGTATATACAAATGTCCACAAAAAATAGGAGTGACATGGGTAAAACGAATTGTTAATTTTCGTTAACAAAAATGTTTTATTTTTTCAAAATTTTTGCATAATGTAATTTGCTAAAGATCTATTAATATTTCCAGATTCCATCTATTTCAATTAAACATAAAAAATTTTTATGTCGCAGTTTATATCCAGTAAACTAAAAAACTAGTTCCACAAAAAATAGGAGTATTTTATGTAATAAGAGGCAGTTCTATAATTTTAATATATTACGCTTCCCAAGTTTCACAGAATATTTAAATAATTAATATTTCGTTGAATAACCTCGATTTTTTTAATACAGCATCACATCTCCGAGGCATGGAGTCTATGAGATCCTGGCAACGTTTTATTAATATTCTTCTCCAAGCCTCTTTCACTGCTTGTCATAAATCTCTCGAATTGGTTGGTTTCTCTTCAGATACTTTCATTTTGATATCTGTCCATAGGTTTTCAATGGGGTTGAGTTCAGAAGACTGAGCAGGTCACCACATAACCTCAACTCCATTGGCCCTAAACCATTTTTTGCGCACTTGCAGTACGTTTAGGGTCATTATCTTATTAATATACCCATATCAATGGTATATTCCGTGAGGTACCACATACCCTTACCTCATCGAATATTTTGACATACACCCTTTGGTCCGGTTGAAAAACAACAGCATATCATGATTTGACATCGTCAAGAATAACGGTTTTTGTGGTATACCAGAAATTATATTCTGAGTTAGGGGGACGTCGAACAAAGTTCCTAGATCCTATACTACCAAATAACTCAACTTTGGATTCGTCTGACCATAATATGCTTCGCCATTTAGACGCGGGTCAGGAGCCATGCTCTTTTGCAAATTGTATGCGGGCGTCCACGTGCTTTTTTTTTTGAATAGCGGTACTTTTCGTGGACTTCTGACAAATAAATTGTTTTGCTCCAAATTCCCACGAATAGTTTCAATATTAACTGACAAATTTAGTTTGTCATGGATGCTCCTGGCTGAAGCAAAAGGATTAATTTGGCAGTAGCGTATTATATTACGATCGTCTGCAGTGGATGTTTTGCGCTTTCGTCTACGAGTTTCATTTTTGTTTCTATAATTTAAGGCATTTGCTACCTTTTGAAGAGAGCATTTTACGATTTCTTGGACCTCTTTATACGTTTTTCCTATTTTTCTCAATTTTTTATTGTTTTCCGCTTTTCCTCTGTACAATGATTTCCTCTACCCACTGGAGAAAAACCCAAGGATTAAATAAAATATTAACTAGTTTAAATTGCTGCTAGATTATGGAACTATACTTACTTTTCTAATGTTGTGAATATTTTTTATGTTAAGGACTATTTCGAAAACGAAATATCTAACACTCCTATTATTTTGTGGAAAGCAATAGCAAGTGTCTCCGAGAACTAGCAAAGCAGAAGTAGAATAGCAATCATCAGAATAAAAATTTGTTTTGTATGTTAATGCTAGTACCCCGATATGTGTACCGTTATTGTTTCGCGTCCTTTACATGTGAATTAAAAAAGTAGTGCAGCCAAACAAATTTTTCATATTGGCACTCCTATTATTTGTAACACAACTGTACATATTTAGTTGCATCTACTAATGATACAAAGAGATCCGGGGTGACCGAAGTACTTTCGTGTAGTACTCCTTTCTGCGTTGGCAGCCTTCGGCCGCGCTTCAAAAAAATAACCCTGGTCGGTCCAATAACGGGGTGTATGAAATTTTTTCACATAGAAATCCTTTTTGCGTGGGCGGCCTTCGGCCACGCTTTAAAAAAATAACCCTGGTTGGTCCAACACCGGAGTGTATCAGCTACGCCATCCACAGTATTTTAGTATTGAATATCTTTTTGCGTTCACTTCATTCATTTATGGCTAAGTGGGTTTAATTTAGTCCCTATTGTTCGTGCTTTCTCGGTAATTTGACAGTTCAAATTAGGCAGTCATTTTGGTTTTTCACATTATTGAACTCAATGCAGAAAAAGGGGTATTTTATATAAAGATTTATAAAGAAATTAGCAATCAAAAGTAATTAAAAACATTACTAGTGGTTTTTATAATTCATAAGTAATATACATATGTATGTGCGTGAAAATGTATCCATAATTGGTTTCGTACAATGCACAACAGATGAAAATACACTAGCATATATTTAGAAATTTGCAAAAAATAGCATTTTTTAAAGTGAATTTGTGGAAAAATTTGTGAACCGATTTTTATAAAATATGTTTTAAAATAAAGTTCGATAATTTAAGCATACAAGCGTGTTTAAAATTTTTAATTTGGTTCTCACGTTTAGGTACAGTGAGCCAAATTAACCGGCGCGATACTAAACTCAACCCGAATTTTTGAACTTTAAATGCAAATATCTCAAAAACGGCACGATTCCGATTACTTTGTCGGAAGGGTAAAAAAACCGAATTTCCGTATAAATGGGGTATGTACGGATAGGGGAGCTTCTCCAAAGGAGGAATATCCAAAAATAACATAAAAATAACTAATATTTTTTGAAATATTCACGTTTAAAAATTCAAAAATTTGCACTAAGAAAACATGTTATTTCTCTATGTTTCACTAAATTTTTTCACGTTCTTTACACTGTATATTTAAATATACACTCTAAGCTTTGAAATAAGCTTACATTTCACAATTATTTTGCAATTTTTCAACTAAATTTAGTAATTTAAAAATCACTTGTTAAATTTATGGCTGAAAAGTTTAGAGTGCTTATATTTACAAGGAAAACCAGCATTGCCACACCTTAAAAACCAAAAATGAAGGATTTTTCAGCGTTTTCTTTGTTTCTACTTTCGAGTGATTCTTTTTTCTTTATTAACTATAAAAAACTATAAAGAAGATTTTTCAAGCTAAAATTGAATATGTGAACACTTTTCCATATACATGCATATATGAATATATGAATATGTGATTTATATTTAATAAACATAGATAAGTAAAATCGTGTGATAACATTATAATATACATATATGTTTATGATTGTAATATAACATTTTTTATACATAATACCCGGGGTGACTGAAGTACTTTCGCATAGTACTCCTTTCTGCGTTGGCGGTCTTCGGCCGCGCTTTAAAAAAATAACTCTGGCCGAGCGAATACCCGGGGTGACTGAAGTACTTTCGCATAGTACTCCTTTCTGCGTTCAAAATAAAAAAATATATTGACTTTTTGGTATAAAGTGGTTATAATTTATGGTTATCATGCACTCAAAATTTAAGTTTTCGTTATAAAATGGTAAATTTTGGTTATTATATCTGTCAGCGATTTCCATTTATTTTTGATGATACATTGGTTTGTATTTTAGGTGACAATATATAACTACTTTATATCCAAAAATCAAATTTTGTTTCAATATGACTGCATAATAACCAAAAAATATAACCACTTTATATCCAATATTGAAATAAAATTTAAGTTTTCGTTATAAAATGGATAAATTTTGGTTATTATATCTGTCAGCGATTTCCATTTATTTTTGATGATACATTGGTTTGTATTTTAGGCGACAATATATATATTATTATATTTAAAATATGAGTTTTGGGTATGAAGTGGTTATATTTTTCGGTTATCATGCACTCATATTGAAACAAAATTTGAGTTTTCGCACTGTACTCATGTACTGTACACTTTGTTACGTAATATTATTATATAATATTAAAGGGTGATTTTTTAAGAGCTTGATAACTTTTTAAAAAAAAAAAACGCATAAAATTTGCAAAATCTCATCGGTTCTTTATTTGAAACGTTAGATTGGTTCATGACATTTACTTTTTGAAGATAATTTCATTTAAATGTTGACCGCGGCTGCGTCTTAGGTGGTCCATTCGGAAAGTCCAATTTTGGGCAACTTTTTCGAGCATTTCGGCCGGAATAGCCCGAATTTCTTCGGAAATGTTGTCTTCCAAAGCTGGAATAGTTGCTGGCTTATTTCTGTAGACTTTAGACTTGACGTAGCCCCACAAAAAATAGTCTAAAGGCGTTAAATCGCATGATCTTGGTGGCCAACTTACGGGTCCATTTCTTGAGATGAATTGTTGTCCGAAGTTTTCCCTCAAAATGGCCATAGAATCGCGAGCTGTGTGGCATGTAGCGCCATCTTGTTGAAACCACATGTCAACCAAGTTCAGTTCTTCCATTTTTGGCAACAAAAAGTTTGTTAGCATCGAACGATAGCGATCGCCATTCACCGTAACGTTGCGTCCAACAGCATCTTTGAAAAAATACGGTCCAATGATTCCACCAGCGTACAAACCACACCAAACAGTGCATTTTTCGAGATGCATGGGCAGTTCTTGAACGGCTTCTGGTTGCTCTTCACCCCAAATGCGGCAATTTTGCTTATTTACGTAGCCATTCAACCAGAAATGAGCCTCATCGCTCATCGGACACGGACGCGAAACACATTTCGAACCGAACACTGATTTTGGTAATAAAATTCAATGATTTGCAAGCGTTGCTCGTTAGTAAGTCTATTCATGATGAAATGTCAAAGCATACTGAGCATCTTTCTCTTTGACACCATGTCTGACATCCCACGTGATCTGTCAAATACTACTGCATGAAAATCCTAACCTCAAAAAAATCACCCGTTACTTATACATATGTATATATAATATTATTATGTAATATTACTAACACATGTATATAATATTACTTGGCACAATTCCGATTTCTTTGGCGCCGCGATTTGAAAGTACCGTTGGAAAGAGGAAGTCCTCCTGATTAAAAAACATATAGGGTTATAGGGTCCGCAAACGCTTAGTTTAGGAGATATTCGGCCTTAAAGTTCAAAAATTCGCAAAATTGGACCATTTCAAGGAGCTATTTCACCACATTAAACACACTTTTTTCACATTTTTCACTTCAATTTAATTAAATTGCACTATAATCTTTTAAATAAATCTACATTTTACTCTTTTAGCAGGTTTTTTACCTAAAAAATCTTTATTTTAAAAATCACATTTTACACTTGTTTCAACCTCATTTGTTTACCAAAAATTACGACGAAATGCGGCGCTGCCATGTGATGATTAGGCAATTCGCTGAAATTCCTCTTTTTCGCAAAAATTCCTCTATTCATGCATATGGATATTTTCCTTTTTAAATTTATTAAGCAAATAAGTAATATTATATACATGTATTAGTAATATTATATAATAATATTATATATACATATGTATAAGTAATATTATACAATAATATTACGTAATAAAGTGTACAGTACATGAGTACAGTACGAAATTTTGTTTCAATATGAGTGCATGATAACCGAAAAATATAACCACTTCATACCCAAAACTCATATTTTAAATATAATAATATATATATTGTCGCCTAAAATACAAACCAATGTATCATCAAAAATAAATGGAAATCGCTGACAGATATAATAACCAAAATTTATCCATTTTATAACGAAAACTTAAATTTTATTTCAATATTGGTTATAAAGTGGTTATATTTTTTGGTTATTATGCAGTCATATTGAAACAAAATTTGAGTTTTGGATATAAAGTAGTTATAGTTTTTGGTTATTATGCACTCAAACTCATATTTTAAATATAATATATATATTGTCACCTAAAATACAAACCAATGTATCATCAAAAATAAATGGAAATCGCTGACAGATATAATAACCAAAATTTACTATTTTATAACGAAAACTTAAAGTTTGAGTGCATGATAACCATAAATTATAACCACTTTATACCAAAAAGTCAATATATTTTTTTTATTTTCAACGCAGAAAGGGGTACTACGCGAAAGTACTTCAGTCACCCCGGGGTATTCGCTCGGCTAGGGTTATTTTTTTAAAGCGCGGCCGAAGGCCACCAACGCAGAAAGGAGTACTATGTGAAAGTACTTCAGTCACCCTGGGTATTCGCTCGGCCAGGGTTATTTTTTAAAGCGCGGCCGAAGGCCACCAACGCGGAAAGGAGTACTATGCGAAAGTACTTCAGTCACCCCGGGTATTCGCTCGGCCAGGGTTATTTTTTAAAGCGCGGCCGAAGGCCACAACGCAGAAAGGAGTACTATGCGAAAGTACTTCAGTCACCCCGGGTATTCGCTCGGCCAGGGTTATTTTTTAAAGCGCGGCCGAAGGCCGCAACGCGGAAAGGAGTACTATGCGAAAGTACTTCAGTCACCCCGGGTATTCGCTCGGCCAGGGTTATTTTTTTAAAGCGCGGCCGAAGGCCGCCAACGCAGAAAGGAGTACTATGCGAAAGTACTTCAGTCACCCTGGGTATTCGCTCGGCCAGAGTTATTTTTTTAAAGCGCGGCCGAAGGCCGCCAACGCAGAAAAGAGTACTATGCAAAAGTACTTCAGTCACCCTGGGTATTATGTATATAAAAATGTTATATATCAATCATAAACATACATGTATATTATAATGTTATCACACGATTTTACTTATCTATGTTTATTAAATATAAATCACATATTCATATATGCATGTATATGGAAAAGTGTTTACATATTCAATTTTAGCTTGAAAAATCTTCTTTATAGTTTTTTTATAGTTAATAAAGAAAAAAGAATCACTCGAAAGTAGAAACAAAGAAAACGCTGTGAAACGCTGAAAAATCCTTCACTTTTGGTTTTTAAGGTGTGGCAATGCTGGTTTTCCTTGTAAATATAAGCGCACTAAACTTTTCAGCCATAAATTTGACAAGTGATTTTTAAAATACTAAATTTAGTTGAAAAATTGCAAAATAATTGTGAAATGTAAGCTTATTTCAAAGCTTAGAGTGTATATTTAAATATACAGTGTAAAGAACGTGAAAAAATTTAGTGAAACATAGAGAAATAACATGTTTTCTTAGTGCAAATTTTTGAATTTTTAAACGTGAATATTTCAAAAAATATTAGTTATTTTTATGTTATTTTTGGATATTCCTCCTCTGGAGAAGCTCCCCTATCCGTACATACCCCATTTATACGGAAATTCGGTTTTTTTACCCCTCCGCCAAAGTAATCGGAATCGTGCCTATTACTTATTTGCTTAATAAATTTAAAAAGGAAAATATCCATATGCATGAATAGAGGAATTTTTGCGAAAAGAGGAATTTCAGCGAATTGCCTTATCATCACATGGCAGCGCTTCATTTCGTCGTAATTTTTAGTAAACAAATGAGGTTGAAACAAGTGTAAAATGTAATTTTTAAAATAAAGATTTTTTAGGTAAAAAACCTGCTAAAAGAGTAAAATGTTGATTTATTTAAAAGATAATAGTGCAATTTAATTAATTTGAAGTGAAAAATGTGAAAAAAGTGTGTTTAATGTGGTGAAATAGCTCCTAGAAATGGTCCAATTTTGCGAATTTTTGAACTTTAAGGCCGAATATCTCCTAAACTAAGCGTTTGCGGACCCTATAACCCTATATGTTTTTTTAGTCAGGAGGACTTCCTCTTTCCAACGGTACCTTCAAATCGCGGCGCCAAAGAAATCGGAATTGTGCCTCAAAAACCATAAATCAGCGGGAACTATGTATATATATGTATATATTTTCTTAATCTAGAGGACCTCCCCTATATGTACATACCCATTTTATCTCCGAAATCCGAAGATGCTATTCTAAAATTTACCCTAACAATGCTCAAAAAGTAAAAAAAAAAAAACAGAAATTATGTTTATGTATGCTTACGTACACAGAGCAAGATTTTTTGGTGGTGTTCTTTCCGATTGGAGTTGTCGACGCAAGCAAAATGAAAAGTTTATAATTTATCAGACTGCAAAAATTAACTAAAGTTGGCAATGTTTACGAAGATAAATTTTAATAAATCGATTTTGCTTCTCAATTCTTTTCTTGACGATGCACGAGAACATTTTTTAATAAGAACCATTTTTTACAAATTGCACATATTTTTTTTTAATTTTATATTCTTTTTACACTTTTCTGTTATGTACTGATTGGTTGGTTGTTAATTACTATTGCAATTTATTAGAGTACCCGCAGTATATAAAATTAAATAGGCTGTTTGCGTGTCCTAAATTGCATTCCTCTACATTTATTTTCAATAGCACAAAATTTAATATGTACATATATGCAACACAATTTCTTAAGCATGTAGACAAAATAATGGAACGAGTTACATTTTTACTCAATCGAAAGCACATAACTATCAAAAAATATTTCACCTTCTAATACATGTGTCTCATATTAGATTCTATAATTTTTAATCATTTTCACCTATACTTTTTTAATGGTATTTTAATTGTAATTTGCGCACTTCGTCTTTTGCCAATCACTCAAAAAATATAGTTAAATAGATGAGAACGAGTATTTACGTCTACCAGTGTGTAGAGGTTCATCATATGGTTGGCTGTTGTTCGCAAAATTTAGTAGTTATTCAACACTTATAGGGTGTTTTCACTTCTTCATATTATTCAAGACTTGTGTACATAATAAGGCTTTTCGATTTTTAACTTAAAGCCCTGTTCTCGCGGACTCACAAAAATCATCACCCACACTATTGTGATGTTTTTGTGATTTATGAGGTTTTCCGTACCCAAACGTGATTTCAAAAGCACAAATGCTCGTTATTAACTCACAAATTTGTGATGTCTGAAAGCCAACCTCACAATGCAAAACCGCTTGTGTTTGTTTAATTAATTTCAATATTTTTAAAGAATTTCGAAATTATTTTAATGGAATAGAATGGAAGAAGTATTCTCCCAAAGGATTTAAATAATTCGGGCAAGATTCTATTTGCAAATATGTATGTATTATTTTATACGAGTGAGAATAGAAAGATATTTACATTTAAATAATATCCAGTAATGCTGCAGCTGTTTGTTCAAATATCATTGAACATGCTTACTTATCAGCAAAGCCGAAATTCTACTAAATATAAATATCTATTTATATATTAATGTACTTACATACATACATATAAACATAATGCATTTACATGCAATGCACATCTAATAATAATATAAATGCATGGGGACACAAGTCATAAATTTACAGAACAGATAACATTAAACACACACACATGTATTAAATTGTACATTTCAAAATAACCCTATGTCAAGCAGCAATAAACAATATGCTGCAATACATACAAACATACACGCATACACATATATTTAGTTATTTAAGATAGTTTTAAAATTTGTACATAAGCAAGAAAAATACGAAATAAAATCAGAATGAATAAGTTCTCCCTATACAAGTCTTTCATTGCCCCCCACCAGAGGTAAGGATTGTAAGTGTATTATTGCACGCGGCAACTTTTGTTGCGGCAACTCTTGGTTTATAGGCGACGAGGAGAGGAGAATCGCGCCGAGTTTCCAGTGTTCAGCAACTCGCTTTGTGTTCTTATTCGTAACAGTTCGCTGCGGCGTTTTTCGGCATTCGTGTCCTTTCTTTCGTAGTACATAGTTGCATTTGCGTATATTTTTTTGAAATTAATATTTTGAATATATTTAAAAAATTTAATTTCATATTTGGTAAGTAATTTGCAAATATGTATACAGGTATACATAATATAATATAAATATTTTAGAAAATGGAGTATGACAAAAAAATCGAATTAATTAAAGATATTGTGAAATGTATGGAGAAAGCCATACAAGTTGGTTCATACGATAGTGAAAAGGGTGATATATGTGAAAGTCTGTCATATAATCTTTGTTTTAATTTTGAATTATCAATAAAATGTATTTCTTAATTGACAGAACTGATTAATATATGTGATAGAGCGGCCCAAATACCTTTAAGGAAAAAGAAACGACAATGGGTTAAAGTAAAGAGTAGACAATGGGTTAAAAAAAGTGAAAGAGAATGAGAAAAAACTCGAACAGAGTTGCGCAACACAAGTTGCTCGTGTGAAGGTAATGGGCGACAGCAAAAGAGAATCGCCCGAGAATTAGCAACAAAAGTTGCTTCATGTAATAGCGCTCAAACAAATCCTATCATTTTCACCCATACATACAGAGGCGGAAGCTCGTAGAATGACAGAAATTACATTAAGAATGCAACAGAATGAGAAGACTCAGGGCAAAAGCACAGGCAGTTCGTTAGGGTTTCCTAAATATTCTACTTCTAAAACGGCCAAATGCCTTAGAAAAGGCACTAGTGTGTTGCCGTGTTATGCTATCCAATATATTATATTAAGTACGTTTTTGTTAAATTTTCAAATATATTTCGCTTATTAAAATTCATAAAGATTAAATTTACCTAGTTTTGATTAAAATTTTATTTATTAAATCAAAACATTGGTAAATATTTTCTATTTTAATAAAAACACTTGAAGAATCTATCTATTTTTGTTTAAATTATTATAAAGAATCTTGTTTAGTATTGTATATTTTATATGTGTGAAAAGAGGCCTCTTAAGGAATCTAAAACCCAAAAAATATTGCTAACGCGCCTATACTGCAACCTCTTTACTATTTTTAAGTCCTTTTATTTAAGTCTCTGTGCCGAAAAATCAAATATCTCGATCAGGTGATCTCAGCTGTTGACGACCATATGATTCTTTTGTTACTTGTATGTTTCTGCAATGGTCGTTCTTTCACATTTTGAAAATAAATTAAATTATTATATATGCACCAAATTTAATAGATATGCAAAGTTACTAGGGGTATTCAGACAGAAGCCTGTTAATTTGGTAATTCGTTAGTTGATACTTCGTTAAAAGGCTTAACTGTGAACATACTTTTTGCTCTACCTTGGTAGTATGGTAAATTTTATTCCGAAACAGCTGATTCAATTTTATTAAAGAGTAAAAATGCCCCAACAAAGTGCAAAATCAAAAATTGTCAGTCATTTAATTTAAAATTATGTGGAGCAGATCAAATTTATTACTGGTAAGTACTTTGAATTGATGTACAGAGGAGCAAGAGAACAGCTGATGTGATATTACCGAGTAACGAAACAATTATCAAGCTTGCCAGATGGATAGTTCGTTACTCGGTAAAACGATAGTCTGTTAATTTTACAAAAACAAAATACATGTAAAAAACTACCAAATAACGACTAACGAATTAACAACCCAGCAAGAAGACTATACGTTATATAATGCCATAAACCTGCGGTATAACTATGGATAGTATGCGTGAAAAATTCGAATAGTTTACATCAGTTTGTACAGAGGTATGGGAAGATTCTATCGCATACTTTGAATACGTGTGAGTTATCTATCCTTTTTCTTTGCATACAAATTCACCATCACTTTGTCATATGCTCTTCTCTTTTTAACCCATGGTAGGATGGTATAGTAGTTTGATGGTAAAGCAGTACGATGGTAAAGCAGTATGATGGTAAAGTAGTATGATATACTTATCCTTTTATCCTACTCTATATAAAATAAAACAAATACAGGTTATTTCTAAAAATTTATTGAATTTTTTATTTTAAATTGTTATGGAAATGTATATTTAATATATTTTTAATTTGTTTATTAGCGATTAAAAAAATTAATTTATTGCATTTTTGATTTTTGAGGGTTTTCTCAATGTCATCCATCCTTGTCATCAGCACCTTTTGGTTTCTAAGGATTTCCTTAATACCTTGAGTTACCATAAAATAAAAAATATTTTATATCATTTATATCATTTAACCGTAATTTATCTTATTCATTATTTATTGAAAAGTATATAATATACCTGTGTCCTGCTGTTGAAGGTTGTCTGGCTGTAAAATGTTGTGTCGTTGTCGAAGGTTGTCTTGCCGTTGAATGTTTTGTCGTTGCTGAACATTGTAAGGCGCTGAAACTTGAAACCTTCTTCTTTGTGATGCTAAACAAATAAATAACTAAATTAGCTATTGATAAATAGTGATTTATATAATAAATACTTGCCTCAATTTTGTCGCTGTCAAAGTGTATAGCTGATTCCAATATTTTTAATTCTTTTTTTAACTAACGATTAAAGATGCGCGCGCACGTTTATTCACTTCACAAGTTTTCACACAAATGTGAGAAATGCAGTTTTCCACTTTGTTATATAGGGATGAAAACACAACACAAGTAACCGGTTGTTACTACCTGAATATTACTTATTTCGAGAAATTTGATTAATAGCTCTATTTGAATACTTTTCACAGCATGATAAAATAAATACATACTTTGATTTATAATATTGTTATAATAATTTATTTATATTAATATTGTTGATATTTATTTAGATAATGTGACATTATTTTCAATAGAAATCCGTTAAAAAGCTACAACAAACATTTATTATTAAATATTATGGATCAAAATAAAAGAGTTTACATTAAATGCAAAACATCTTTAATCACTTTTATTATTTTACATAATATTTTCCGATAATAACAATGTTCAAATCTAATTTTTTATAAATTCAGTTACTTTAAAACGCCTAAAGAGTGGTTACTTAGTATTCAGTGCAACCCTGCATGATACTGACGATACTGATTACTTCTTACATCAAACGACTACAATGCATATCTGCATATAGCACAACCATTCTTGTAGCACAACTGTGGAGGGAGGGAGTACGAAATATATTCCCAACATGTGACTTGTTTTCACATTCACGTAAATTTTTATTTTTTTTTAAGATTTGCTTATGTTTTGGTGAATACGTTAGCGAAGTTTTGCTGGGAAGGCTGGTCTGAATACCCCTACTTACATTTCTTGATTGCCTATTTCTTTATTTTGTCTCTTTGGCAGCTGGTTCTCAACAATGTGCTTTTCTACTCATGTGGTGAGTTTTTTGAGCTTTTTCTTGTGAGGTTTGGTAAGAATATAGGGGTATTCAGACCATATATTGGGTTTGGATGAAAAATTATCTATAATTTAAATAAATTTTACAATTTGCTGTGCCAAATAGAAGCTAATATTTTGATAGTTAAAGTTCAAAATAAACGCGATAGCGTCGTTTGAATGTTTACCCTGTTATTTATATTATTAAATATATCCGTAAAATGAAATGCATTAATTAAATAAAAAGCAAAGACTTTGCTTGGTAAAAACAGCACTAATGAAACCAGAAAAATGCATTAATTCGAAAATTTGTTATTATATCTAAAGTAATACCCAGCAACGACGACACTAGCATTCGGTACGCATATGTGCATACATAAGTACGTCTATTTAGTTAGAATATCATTTATGTGTTGTATGGAATAAATAATAACATAAACAAATGAATAATTACTAATTAACAACATATATTATAACATATGTACTTGCTATCTATACAGCTGTTATTTTAAAATCATTTATTCCTGGACGCTTATCTGGGGACGAATCGTTACATCTGTGAAGGTCACACGAACCGTAAAAGTCTGTATTTCGAATTATGGCATACGTGATCGTAACACTTCTATCGTAATCTGGCATGATGACATACGTGAACGAGTATATAAACGTATCCGTTCGTTCTCAATGTCATTTGAATGCGAGAACCCAATCGTAATGACAAATTTATGAAAATGTGAGTAAATTTTTTTTTTTAATTTTATATGTTTTTTATATAAGAAAATTTCCTGCGGTAAGTTTTCTTGTGCTAGTTTTCAGCTTTAAAGAAATCTAGTTTTCAATTAATTAATTAAAATTAATTTATGTGGAATTGTCCATATATTGTATTCCATAAGCAATATGGAGTCTCCACAGGCAATACGCACAGCAATACAGTTAGTATACTATAAATTTTTGCCTGTCGATGCCCCGTAATGCCAATCACCGCATACAATTGATCTGCTGAACACATTGAGCGCGACACGACATGACAGCACGACAGGGAACAGAAAATAGCGTCGTGAATCCTTCTACATGAACATTTGTGACAACGCAGCGACATAACAATGGCCGGCATGTACACATAACAACGCAGTTGTCCATTTTGTATGTACACAATTTCGTGGTGGCCATACTATTACCTTTCACTTCAATGAAATTCTGATAATTATTTTGTACAAAGTGAAATTTTTTATGCAAAAAAATAAGTAAATAGGTATATATTATTGTTTTAAATTATCAATTGTTATTGCAAATGATATTAAAGATTTTATGCTTTTATTTGTAAAATATCGTTAGGTTTGTTAGGGTTTTGAATAATTTTACATTTCAGATATTAGTGGCATCACCATTCTACCTCATCTCTCTACTGTCAACTAGACTGTCGTCCTACTGTCGTTAGAAAATATAAAAATATATTGAAATTAGCAAGAGCGATAACAGTCGGCCTGCAGTCGTGTATTCGTGCATCTGTCAAAATAACTGTGTCCATAAGGAAGTGTGTATTTTAATATTTGAGAGATGCTGCTTGCAGTCTGTCGCGTTCAATGTGTTCAACACATGACGTATCACGTAATTTTCTTTCGTATGTGTGCCGATCCGTGCACGGATGTAATAGAGGCCATATAGCATAGCCAGTGAAAAACGCAAAATCGTGGCCCGAGTCAGCTGGCACGACCTATCTTATGGGCGCGCAATGTAACCGCACAGTGAAAAACGCTACTCCCTTCTCTCTTTGACGTGGGATGACGTGACGACATTTGGATTTTGCCGCAGATAACGTGGCAGCTGATTGCTTGTTGCCAATATCGATATACTGCAGTAATTATCAACTTTTATAATTCAATCTGTTCAATATGTTTGAAATTTTATTAAAATAACTCAAAATCAGAGTCGAACGCTATTATTTATAAGTATATAAACTATTTTTAATAGTTTGTTTTCAGTTTTGATATTTTATATTGTAAAAAATTATAATTGAAAACATAGATGTGTACAAAACTACATATGCGTATTGAGCAATGGCAACATTGTTCAAATGAAAACAAACAAAGATGGCTGATTTCTGCGTTTTTCATACGTTCTCCACTGTGCACACATTTTGCCGATAAGGAAATGAAAGGAAGGAAGGGAGTAGCGTTTTTGACTGGCTGGCCTTATACACGGGCATACATGTGCGTTGGATCTGTGTGAATTCGCTTGCCCATACACGACACACAAATCCATTTTGTGTTCGTTCTTCACACAGTTAACATGTGCAAAAGGCAGGCGGAACCACAGTATATACAGTAGATAACCTTTTCGTAGTAGCTTTCTGAGGGGTGAATAGCGGCCATCTTGGATTTTCAGTGGTAGCAACGCAGTGCTGTATAAATTTAGCAAATTTATTTTATTAAATAACAAAAACTAAAAATATTGTTTCTTAATATAAAAGAAAATTATTTATTAATGTTATATATTTACTAATAGGTGATTTAAATGCCATAGTGTGCAATATTTCGCCCATAAAAATATCATTTACTGATATTCAGATATTCTTTTTGCAGCCCTGTTTTTAGATTTCTCGGTGGTGAGTTTTCTTCTGAATGTTTTTGTTTAAATTTGACCGACAGAAAGCATAAAAGGTGCAGTTTGCCATATTCGAACATTCAAATTAAATCAAAACAAAGTTTAGTTTGTATAAAGTTACTAAATATTTTATTTAAAGTTCAATAATTGGAGTGAACATAGGTTTTATACAATAGAAAATGTTCGTTGAACCAGATATCGCCAAAAAAGCGGGACTTAAACAAAGTGAAAAAAACACACGGAAAACACGCCCATCGTGCGGGGCTACGATTGGAATCAAGGAATTGATTACTCAAAGTTATTTGACTCGTATGTTAATACGGGGTTTCAAGCTAATAATCTTTGGATGGCAATAAGAGAAATCAATCTAATGGTAATGTAACCATTTTTTTATGGAAAGGTTTATGTATTTTAAAATATTCTTAGATTGATTGTAGGCAGCAGCCGTTGAAACCTGATGAAGTCGATTCGCATGTAAGAGATGAATTCATTAGACAAAAACAAAGCTGTACAATATTCCTTGGATTCACATCTAATCTGGTGTCGTCGGGATTACGGGAGACATTACGATTCCTCGTTGAACACCAAATGGTGGATTGTGTAATAATGACAGCGGGCGGCGTGGAAGAAGACTTTATAAAATGCCTAGCACCCACGTACATGGGATCATTCGAATTATCTGGCCGAGATTTACGGGATCGTGGTATAAATCGTCGATAATTTGTTTGTACCGAACGATAACAATTGCAAGAAAGGCATGATTTGGTCTCCTTCTCGTATTATACAACGACTTGGGGAAAGGACAAACGACACCAGCTCAATATACTACTGGGCTGCGAAACATAAAATACCTGTGTTTTGCTCTGTGCTTACAGAAGGTAGCCTAGGTGACATGATGTATTTCCACTCTTTCCGTCACCTCAGATTAGTCGTAGATATTTTGTCCGATTTGCGACATCTAAACACTGGCTGTGAAAGCCACCAAATCGGAAATGATTATAATTGGTGGCGGTATTATAAAGCATCACATATGCAATGTGAATTTGATGAAAAATGGAGCCGATTATTAGGTTTTTATTAACACAGTTTCGGAATTCGATGACAGTGACAGTGGTGCTCGACCAGATGAGGCTATTTTTTGGGGTAAAATAAAGAAAGAAGATTTTTATAAGATCAATAAATTCTGATACGAAATCTTTATTAAGGGTAGAGCCTGCTTTAGAATCTTCAAACAATCGCTTAAATCTCTTTAAAAATTATCTAACAACAAACAAAGTTATAGATTGGAATTCGAAATATTGTCGAAGCTAGAAGGGAAATAGTGACCGAGCGTCTAACAGATACATACAAGTATATGAGCGCTTGGGCAAAAAGCGAAAACTTTGAAGCGCGATTTATCGGTTTTTTTATTTTTACAATTATTCTTAATTGGCGGGCAAAGTTGGAATTGGCATAAAATTATCTTCTATTTAAACTAAAAAAACTAAGAAAAGTCAAGTTTGAACATATTTTTAAACAAAATAAAGTAAAATTTTAAAAAATTTGTAAAATTTTACACTTTTTTTGGAATTTTCTTAGTTTAACTAGAAGATAAGTTATTAAAAACATGAATCTCTTTGAATTTTTTGTTTCCGATGGAAATTTTGACCTACATTCTGCCCGCCGTCCGAGAATTACAAATGCGAGATGCATCGGGCAATTGCTTCCCAAAGGCAGAATATCAAAGATTTCGTATCCAAAAAACTTGGGAAAGATGTTCAAATATATAACTATAAAGCCTAGAAATTTCGCTTGAATCAATTATTTCTTTCCCTCCAAAAAAATTCTCAAAAAAAATCGATTCTTTAAAGCCTCTAAAACAGGTTCTCCCCTTAACACTTGCAATTGTCCGCGATCTTCACTGCTTGGCGACACGAGAGAAACGAGGTTTTGTGCGCTCACAACGCCATACAGGATAAACATGTTCGCGCACCGATCGTAAAAAATCAAACATTTTCGCGAACATGGATCGGTACAAGCCCATACACGAGTAAACTGCATTTTTACACATACCGATCGAACGCACTTGTGTGTCGTGTATGCCCACTATAACGATTCGACCCCTGTATTCATATATGTAAGCTGTCAGGATTGTTATAATTCACAACGAAAATGTTTCACTTTTATCTGTTAAAATTTTAATTTTTCTACCGTTTGCTACACAGCCCGAATAATATAATGGTTGCAAGCAAACAAAAAATAAAGGTTACCATATTTCGGAAACGAATAAGAATAAATAAAAATTAATGATTATACGGTCAGTACAAAATTTATTCTTGTGTGATGAGAAACGAAATTTCTTTCAGAATTTCCTATCACTTGATAAATCTCAGGGTCGAATCAATCAGTGTTATTTTATTTTTTTTTTTTTTGAATTCGCGGACGAAGGGCCCCACCGCGACAAAAAGGAAGACACCCATGTTTTGGACCAACCATGGTTTTTTTTTTAAGTTCGGCCAAAGTGTGTTATATATATCCTGCAATTGGGGTATTATTTGTTTTCTTTTTGTTCCTTTGTAAAATATAAAGATAAGGTAACACTGATGATATGTTAGAATGCTACTTATTTTTATTTTGAGAACAAAAGTTAAATATTGAATTAATTTTGTTTCTCACTATTTAATATATAATAAATGTGTAGAAATGAGTGAGTGAAGTGTTGGTGAATATACCAAAAATAAGTTAAAATATTAAGTGTTAAATTCATTATTAATCGAAAAATACGCACTTTATAAATTTAAAATTTTAAACTATAAATGCAAATATCTCAAAAACCATTTGTAAGCTGCAACTATACATATATTTTCCTATCTGCTTCTTTCGTAAAAAAATTATAGCAAATGATTTTAATAACCAACTCTGTAACTTTCATTTGAATGAAATGAACGATATTCACAGCAGGGTAGTTGAAACATTTCATTTTATTAAATAAATTTGTAGCTTAGACTTAAAAATATACTTAATGGTGTTTTACTGAAAGCAATCTAGTAATTTTATAGCAGGATTCTGTAACCAGGCTCTAGTCTCTATTTGAGACATTTTGAGGTAAAACCTCAATTTGTGACTAGTTACTAATCACTAAACAGTCTCTAGAGTTAGTCTCCAAATATTGCCTCAAATTTGAGACCTGGTAGTTAGCAGGTCGCAAAACTAGAAAGGGCTCTTGGCTGCCATTTTGAATATACTGAATAGAGATCATCATAGATATTAATCGATTGTCGTTTTTTTACATTTTGTAAGCAACTCAAACAGGAAAAAGTTAAAAAAAAAAAAAAAAATTACATAAATTTCGTAAATATTATGAAACAAAGTCAACATGTATTTTTATTTTTATTGATAATGATGTTTTTTGACTATGTCATAGAAAATTAATATTTGTTATCGACATATTTACTGTCATTCAAGTCTAAAATCATCTCTGGATAATAAAATGTAATAGATTTTGTGACTGTCACTTACAGAATAGTAAAACCGTCTCAAGTCTCAAATATTGTCTCTAACTTAAAATCTCAAATTTAGAGACTTGAACTGTATCGCAGTACAAAATCGCACGGTTAGTTATAACTAATATTTATCATATTGTTCAATAGTTCACAATAAAAGATAAAGAAATTTCATAATTTATAATCTCTTAGTTATTTATTTATTTATTAAATGAAAAATAGTAATACAATTATTATCTTACAGAGTAAGAGGCATTAGCAGCCAGGGCTTAAGGTTTTCGTTTTACTTAAGCTTTTAAAATATACGTTAAGCAGAGGTACAAGCCTCCAGTTGTGGTCTATTTTGATTTACTAGTTAGATTTTATTCTTCCCAGCCAATTGTTTGAGCTTCTTGGTATATATTGGTCTAAATTTCCAGCGGTAAATTTTCTTGTGCTAGTATGCAGCTCTAAAGAAATCTAGTAATAATTTTTAATACATTTTTTCAATGAAATATAGCAGATTTTGCGAAAAAAATTTAAATCAACAGTTGTTTCATGAAGGAAATTCAAAGTAATCGTTAAATTCATTCTAAATTAGTTAAAATCATTATTATGAAGTATAGTTCATTTTGAAATCTTGTACAAAACTTACCATTCATCAACAACATTCCCTAAATCGCAATGAAAATATTTATGTTACTATACATACATACATATTACACAAAAAGTTTATTTTCTTTGTTTATTCTCTCTTGCTCTTTTAATTTCTATCATTCATAGTGCATAACCTGCTGTCAAAATTACTTGACTACTGTTCAAGAAATAAGGAATTTTTCTCTTTAGCGTTTACTTGAAAGGTTCGTATCCATTTCTCAAATAATTGCTTGAGAGCTGTATACTGAGCTGAAAGCTGGAAACGGACCTTAAGAATGAATGCGCAATAGTTATGCAAAATAGTCACAATAGAGGGATTCTCTTGCTCTTGCAAGATTGCACGATGATACAAAACTCTAAAATCTAAAAAAGAGAGCACCCATTACAGAATCTAGTGTTATATGAACGGCTGATTCGGTCAATTTAATGAGAATGACTAAGTATTAATTAAGTATCTACCCGACGGCATTTCGCAATGTGTTAAAATAAATTTTTCAAGAGGTCAAAACATGTGGTACATCAACTCGAACTTACCTACCCTACGCCTTGATTATGTTATGATAACAAATGCCCACATACAGATTTGGCAATGGCAATAGCAATAGATTTGACAATTTGTATGCTATAAATGTTTGCCTGTCGAGATGCCCCGTTATAGAGGCCATACACGGGAACACATGTGCGTTCGACTGTGTGATACGCTGAACACAATGGTTGCGACACAACATGGCATCACGACAGTGAACTGAAAACGGCGTTGTGCATCCTACTACCTGAACGCATGTACACAAGACAACACAGCTCTCCATTTTGCATGTACACAATTTCGTTGTGGCCATACTAATACCTTGCACTTCAATGAAATTTTACTATTTTGTTCAAAGTGAAAGTTTTATGCAAAAAATAAGTAAATAGGTATATATTTTTGTTTTAAATTATGAATTGTTATTACAAATGATATAATAGAGCTATTTTATGCTTTTATTTGTAAAATAACGTCAAGTTTGTAAGAGCTGTGAATAATTTTACATATTACATATTAGTGGCATCACCACTCTTCCTCATCTCTCTATCTTCCATTCTACTGTCAACTCTACTGTCGTCCTACTGTCGCAGGCAAATATAGGAAAATTTTAAATTTAGCGAGAACGACAACTGTCGGCCTACCGTCGTGTAGTCGCGCAGCTGTCTAAATAACAGTGTCCATAAGAACGTGTGTATTTTAATATTTGTCAGCTGTCGGTTGTCGTCTGTCGCAACCATTGTGTTCAGCGTATGAATTCGTTTGCCCATACCCGACACACAAATCCATTTTGCGTTCGTTCTTCACACAGTTAACATCTCCGACAGGCAAGCGGAAAATTTCTTGGAATTTATTCCTAATGTAGAACTTTTATCTATTTCTTTTTATTTCATTAATAAGTTATTCCAACTTTTATTTTTCTCAATTTTATTTTTATATTTATCACTTTTCGTTTGCCAAATTGCCAATTAATTTTTTATAAGAGCAATAAATTCTGATACGAAATCTTTATTAAGAGAAAGGTAAGTTTTTTTTTGGGAGAGAAAGAAATAATTGATTCATGCGAAATTTCTAGGCTTTATAGTTATATATTTGAACATCTTTCACAAAGTTTTTGGATACGAAATCTTTGATATTCTGCCTTTGGGAAGCAATTGCCCGATGCATCTCGCATGTGCATTTTTCGGATGACGGGCAGGATGCAGGTAGCAATTTCTATCGAAAACAAAAATTCAAAGAGATTCATATTTTTTAATAATTTATCTTCTAGTTAAACTAGGAAAATTTAAAAAAAAAGTGTAAAATTTTACAAATTGATCAAAAAAATTTTACTTTATTTTGTTTAAAAATATGCTCAAACTTGACTTTTCTTAGTTTTCTTTAGTTTAAATAGAAGATAATTTAATGCCAAAGTTAATAAACTTTGCCCCAATTCCATACAACGTTTAGTTTTTCTTCTATCCTGCCGACCAATTTAGAATAGTCGTAAAATTGAAAAACCGAGAAATCGCGTTTCAAAGTTTATGCTTTTTGCCCAAGCGCTCATATAGTATATATCTGATAAGCCCTCGGTCATTATTTCTCTTCTAGCTTCGATAATATACCGAGTTCCCATCTTAGATTTTGTGGATATATTCTTAGACATTTTTTAAAGAGACTTAAGCAAAAAAAAAAAAAAAATCGATTATTTGAAGCTTCTAAAACCCCCACTTAATAAAAATTTCGTATCAGTATTTATTGATCTTATAAAAAATGATTTAGCAATTCGGCAAACGAAAAGTGATATATATAAAAATAAAATTGAGAAAAATAAAAGTTGGAATAACTTATTAACAAAATACAAAGAAACAGATAAAAGAGCTACCTAAGAAATAAATATGAAGAAATGTTCCTCTTGCCTGTCGCACATGTTAACTGTGTGAAGAACGAACGCAAAATGGATTTGTGTGTGTCGTGTATGGGCGAAACGAATTCACTCAGATCGAACGCACATGTGTTTCGTGTATGCCCACTTTTATTGTGCCGTTGCTCCAAGTAGAAAATTCTGCAATTCGTGCATTTTGCATTTTGTGTTTATCGAGCAATCTTGCAACAGCAAGGAATCCCCTTATTGTTGTACATTACAATTTTTAGGTGTGCATACATCATATACTTTTTATTTAGGCTTGCCAGAAAGTAGTAAACTCTAAGCCAAGAAATACAGAGAAAGTCAACTTATTTTCTGTATATAGCGTCATCTCGTTTTTGCTTATATTAAATTTGCAAACCTTCGTTGACGAGTAGAAAATTTTATTGAATATTCGACCGTGTTGGTGACGAAAAGTGTAGTTCGGTTTTTCCTTCGTCATTTATAAAGAAAAATATATTTATTTAAAATAATAATATTTTGACTATAAAAGTATTATATTTTTAACATGAATGAAGAATACGACGCAATTGTGCTAGGTACCGGTCTAAAGGAGTGTATTCTAAGTGGAATGCTCTCTGTGTCGGGCAAAAAAGTTTTGCATATCGACCGGAATAAGTATTATGGCGGCGAGTCTGCATCAATTACACCATTAGAGGAATTATTCCAACGTTTTAACGTTGAAGCTCCTGGTGAAAAATATGGGCGAGGACGTGATTGGAATGTTGATCTTATACCTAAGTTCCTTATGGCTAATGGTCAGTTGGTAAAATTACTTATCCATACGGGCGTGACTCGCTATCTTGAGTTCAAATCCATTGAAGGAAGTTATGTATACAAGGGAGGAAAAATTGCCAAAGTCCCAGTTGATCAGAAAGAAGCTTTAGCTTCTGATTTAATGGGTGAGTAAGAATATATATATATATATAATATATTAAATTAAAATCGTAAAAGATGATGAATGATTTAAAGTTGTCATTGCCAGTATTTGTTTTTTTTTTTGTTTCGATCATCGTTACTATATATATTTTTTTGTAATCGTTACTGCTTCTCGTTGGTAAATTGTGACACGTATCGTCGTCGACCATTTATAAAACGATTTCGCTTTTGTTGGGAGTAAGGGGCGTAGATTTGTAGTAGGATCGGTTAAAGAAGATATGTACATAAATATAACCAAGAAATACAAATGATAAATAGAAAGTCTTATTTCAAAATTTATATGCAAGGTATAGAAAATAAAGTTACAGTTTTGATAGTCTTAGGGCCAGCTTAGCCCATACCTATTTTATCCTCGAAATCCATGAACGGTATTCTAATGTTTTATATTTTTGTTATATTTATTCTCACAATAATCAAAGGGTGTAATACTAACAAAAGTTTAGTGTTCCTTTTCTATATATTTTTCAAACGAACCAAGAAAAACGAAGCAGAAAACAATGACATGAAATAAATACTTCAGGATTAATTTTTGGCGCAGGATTCCTTTTTGCGCCCTATTCTACGAAAATTAAGAAATTTTATGTTTTAAGAGTTACAGCATAAAGCACTCACAACGTTAATACTTTGTAGAGAGTACAGAGTTTTTTAAAATTGTGTCCAAGGTTCACCTCTGTTTCATAGTTCTGTACTGTGTTGCTAAATTTAAAATGTTCTTTGTAAAACCTTGCTTTTGACTATTGGAGTGTTTCGTTGTATTACGTGCAGCAGTTTCACGATTTTTTTTATTTTAAGCAAATTAAGGGGGAATGTTTAGTTAAGTATCCCATTTTGAAGAGGTTTTGCGCAAAGGGGGAAGGGGCTGGGGGCTTGCTACCACCCTCATTTGAAAGGTAATGAATGGAGCTTTTGGCACAATTCCGATTTCTTTCGCGCCGCGATTTGAAGGTACCGTTGGAAAGAGGAAGTCCTCCTGATTACAAAACATATAGGGTTATAGAGTCCGCAAACGCTTAGTTTAGAAGATATTCGGCCTTAAAGTTCAAAAATTCGCAAAATTGGACCATTTCAAAGAGCTATTTCACCACATTAAACACACTTTTTTCACATTTTTCACTTCAAATTAATTAAATTGCACTATAATCTTTTAAATAAATCAACATTTTACTCCTTTAGCAGGTTTTTTACCTAAAAAATCTTTATTTTAAAAATTACATTTTACACTTGTTTCAACCTCATTTGTTTACTAAAAATTACGACGAAATGGAGCGCTGCCATGTGATGATGAGGCAATTCGCTGAAATTCCTCTATTCCTTTTTAAATTTATTAAGCAAATAAGTAATATTATATACATGTATTAGTAATATTATATAATAATATTATATATACATATGTATAAGTAGTATTATATAATAATATTACGTAATAAAGTGTACAGTACATGAGTACAGTACGAAAACGCAAATTTTGTTTCAATATGAGTGCATGATAACCGAAAAATATAACCACTTCATACCCAAAACTCGTATTTTAAATATAATAATATATATATTGTGGCCTAAAATACAAACCAATGTATCATCAAAAATAAATGGAAATCGCTGACAGATATAATAACCAAAATTTATCCATTTTATAACGAAAACTTAAATTTTATTTCAATATTTGGATATAGAGTGGTTATATTTTTTGGTTATTATGCAGTCAAACTCATATTTTAAATATAATAATATATATATTGTCACCTAAAATACAAGCCAATGTATCATCAAAAATAAATGGAAATCGCTGACAGATATAATAACCAAAATTTACCATTTTATAACGAAAACTTAAATTTTGAGTGCATGATAACCATAAATTATAACCACTTTATACCAAAAAGTCAATATATTTTTTTATTTTCAACGCAGAAAGGGGTACTATGCGAAAGTACTTCAGTCACCCCGGGTATTCGCTCGGCCAGGGTTATTTTTTAAAGCGCGGCCGAAGGCCGCCAACGCAGAAAGGAGTACTATGCGAAAGTACTTCAGTCACCCCGGGTATTCGCTCGGCCAGAGTTATTTGTTTAAAGCGCGGCCGAAGGCCGCCAATGCTGAAAGGAGTACTATGCGAAAGTACTTCAGTCACCCCGGGTATTATGTATATAAAAATGTTATATTACAATCATAAACATATATGTATATTATAATGTTATCACACGATTTTACTTATCTATGTTTATTAAATATAAATCACATATTAATATATTCATATATGCATGTATATGGAAAAGTGTTCACATATTCAATTTTAGCTTGAAAAATCTTCTTTATAGTTTTTTATAGTTAATAAAGAAAAAAGAATCGCTCGAAAGTAGAAACAAAGAAAACGCTGAAAAATCCTTCACTTTTGCTTTTTAAGGTGTGGCAATGCTGGTTTTCCTTGTAAATATAAGCACTCTAAACTTTTCAGCCATAAATTTGACAAGTGATTTTTAAATGACTAAATTTAGTTGAAAAATTGCAAAATAATTGTGAAATGTAAGCTTATTTCAAAGCTTAGAGTGTATATTTAAATATACAGTGTAAAGAACGTGAAAAAATTTAGTGAAACATAGAGAAATAACATGTTTTCTTAGTGCAAATTTTTGAATTTTTAAACGTGAATATTTAAAAAAATATTAGTTATTTTTATGTTATTTTTGGATATTCCTCCTCTGGAGAAGCTCCCATATCCGTACATACCCCATTTATACGGGAATTCGGTTTTTTTACCCCTCCGCCAAAGTAATCGGAATCGTGCCGAGCTTTTGAATAACAGTACCCTTCCCACCCTAGGACCACGGGGGGCTCTAGGGCAGCTTCCTAAAAATGGTGCAAAATCGTAGTTTTTCCATAAAATTTTCACTAATTATTATAAAATTTATGTATTTTTATGCAAAGAGCGACTCTATGTGTATTATTTTTATTATTTCAATGAATTAAAGTGGAAATCCACTTTATTTTAAATAATAAAAACACTGAAAATTAAAAATTGTATATGTATCGGTAATAATGCATACAAGTAGTTGAAGTACCCAGATAACCCAACCAAGACCCCCTAAATAATAAAATTGGGTTTTCATCGCGCGATTTTTTTTCCAAATTTTGAATATATTTTCAGCATAATATACTACGTTGAAACAAACGCCGCAGGCGAAAATTTGGATTTTTTATCCGAAATTTTCATTATCTTTTCAGTATAGTATATTACATTGAAACAAGCGCCGCAGTATACAAGACCTACCATTTTGATTCGTTGGGTTATTACTGTCTTCCTTTTGTGCTTATTTTCTTAGTCGTTTGACAGTTCATATTCAGTAATTTTGCTAACATTTCAAGGAACAGTATAACACGTAATTGAAAGCTGTTTTATTTATTAAATTGTACATAAAATTGCAACTTAAAATTCATAATTTATCATTAATTCAATTAAATATTTTTCAAATATAAATTTAAAAAAATCCGTGCACGCATTTAAGAGGAATAAGCAGCGAAAATGAGATACTAAACTAAACCCAACCCAAATTAAGATCTCTTTAAAAAAAAAAAAAATATTTCCTCCAAAAATGTTTAATTACGTCGATTACTTTGGCGATCGGATAAAAAACACGAATTTTGGTATAAATGGGATTTCTTGATCTTTGGGATCTCCTCTATCTGCACATACCCATTTTAACTCCGAAATCGTGGGATGCTATTCTAAATCCCAGCCCTAAGGTTGAATAAAGAAAGAGGAATAATAGCGAAAAAGAGAAATTTCAGCGAATTGCTCATATTTGCTTTTTATCATATGTCACCGCTCCATTTCCTCATAATTGTTAGCACATAAATGATACTCACCACGAGTGTAAATGTAATTTTTAAAATATAAATTTCTTACATATAAAACCTGCAAAAGGTGTAAATTGTGAATTTGTTTAAATGTCTACAGTTTAATTAAGTGAATTTGAAGTGAAAAGTGTGTAAAAAATACGTTAAATGTAGCGAGATGTAGCTTGTTGAAATGTTCGAATTTTTGGAATTTTTGAACTCTAATGTCGAAATCGGAATTATGCTGGCAATATTAAGTGAATTTTTCCTTTTTTGTGGCTCAAAATTATTCTCCCTTTTTCAGAGTTCAATACAAATATCTACCAATTATTTTTTAAATATTTTAGTTTTATTTTACACATAATATTTGTATACACCCATGGACACATAAATAGCACACTTGGTCATCAAGTAAGAAAACATTTATTTATTCCTTAAGTTTGTCACTTACGGATTTAAAGAGGAATGCGTTTTATTTTTAAAATTATTCACTTTAATATAACTAAAACCCTAAAACAATAAATATTTTACTATCGCCAAAAAAAGACGAAAACATCAATATCTTATATGACAGCTGGGACACATAAATAGCACAATCTGAAAGGGGTTTAAAAAAAGGTACAGAAATTTATAAAATTTTTTAAAAAATTGCAAGAGATTTTTCATCTCATTAGTTTTTTGTACTATATCCATAATTTTTAAGCACCCGCTCACATCTTCGCTGCATGCTGTCCACCAGTTCTTGACATCGTTCCTTTGGGATTGAATACCAAGGCTCCTCAATTCCAGCCCATAAATCATCAAAATTTTTGAATTTTTTGTTTGCTATTTTGAACTTTATACCATTCCACATTTTGCACAGGCCACTAATATATTCTAAACTTTTCATTGCCGAAACCATACTTTACTATCTTTGCGGTGTGCTTCGGATCATTGTTTTGCGTAAATGTCCAGTTTATGGGCATGGATTGAAATACAAATGGCTCCATTTTATTTTTCAGTATATCCAAATACTAAAACTGGTTCATTTTATCATTTATTCGAACAACTGGAACAATGCCATGCCATGAAAACACGCCCAGACCGCCGTGCTTAATGGATTTTTTGGTATACCTAGATTTAAGGAATTGGCCTTGTGAACGATGTAAAAATGTTTTTCCAACTGGAACCTTCCTATTTGTCTTGGTTTTGTCGCTCAAAAAAACGTTCTTCCAAAATTGTGCTGGTTTGTCCCTGTGGGCCTTTCTAAATGCTAGTCGAATTTTGATGTGGCGTTTTGACAGGATTGGTTTCTTACCGTAATTTGTCCAAAAAGTTGAGTCGTCTTCGTACAAACTTTCGGGACATGTTCACACCATATTCGTCAATTTCGATCATAATTTCTCTGGTTGACTTAAAAGGATCCGCTTTGCTCTTCCGTACTATGTTTTTGTCAACACTAATATCGGTTTTACGTGGTCCTGGTTTTCTTGGTATCTTTTTATTGACACAAGGTGGGTCTGTTTTGTTGAATAAAGAGCATTTTGTAACATGTTTGGAGAGCAATGTAGTATTTTAGTAATTTTGGCAGGATCTTTTCCTTTTTTTGCTCATAGTGGTCATAAGGACTCCCTTTTCCGGCGTGGAATGTTTTTTCCTTCTAATTTTAATGAAATATCCACGAAATAATTATATATTCGCAGAATTAAATTAAAAATATGCGAGAACCTCACACACAATTCAAAAAAAAAATTACGAACTAAAAAATGTGCTATTTATGTGTCCACCTCAAATCAACACTATCGCAATAAAATTTTCGTACAAAATTTTATAAAAAATATATAGTATTTTTGTGCAGAGAAATGAGTCTCATAACAGTGACATGTAGATTAGGGTGTGCCATTTTGAGGCAACTTTTTTTTCAACTGAAAAACAGGCTCAAAACTTTCGAAATGTGTAAAAAAAAGTCACTCAAAAGATGAGCTCTTAATATTAATATTAAGAGGTGCCTCTTTCAAATTTTCTGTTTTCCATATAAATAACAAGAAAAAAAAAATCATTTTTTTCTTATTTTTATAGTTTTACAATGAAGCATTGTAAAAATGAACTGAAACATGATTCTTACAGGAAATTGAACGCTCTACAAAAAGCCTCTGATATGTTTTTCATAAAAGTGAACTCAAATGAAGATACAGTATACTCTCGAAAAGTAAATCGATTGGAATTTTGGGTAATTTACTTTTTCGAATAATTTACTTTTCCAAATATATACATAAATTATCTGTTTTTATAATATTAAATGCATTTTTAAACTTAAAAAATTTTTTAAGATTTAAAATTAGCGTAATAACTATTCTTGTCAAGTGATGCATCAATAATAACTACAGTATGTAAAACAAGCGACGCGATACTCAATAAAAAGAGCAAATACAATATTATTTACCGTTACCTACATTCTCAGTAAAAAAAGCAAAAAAAAAAAAAGGAATTTTCACGAAGCATCGTTACATATTGAAATATGTAGGTGTGTACATACATATGTAAAGCAATAGCAAAACAAAAAAATTGTAGCACAAACAAATGAGGAACTAAAATGGTAAGTACATATGTACATATCTCAAAGTAGGAGAGTTTATTTACTAAAAACGCGATAAACAAGAGAGTAAGTGTTTTTGCAACATCGTAAAAAACGCTGCTTGCTTCGCTTCGAATTTTTTCACTCTCTGAAAAGTAAATTAAAAAATTTACTTTTTCGAGGTGCATGTGTAATCTTAAAGGTGATTAACTTTTCCGCGATTATTTACTTTCTGAGAATTTACTTTTCGAGTGTATACTGTATTCAAACTTAAAATTCGAAATATATGAAATTTTGACTTTTATTCTATTAGACTAATACTGATAACTTTTTTATGACTTGAACATTTATTTTAAGAAAAAAAATTATTTTTGCTGAGACTAAAAATTATACTTATACAGTGGGGAGCAAAAGTGATTCTACGATCAAGATTTTCATGTTTGAGCGCGCATAAAAAACAAAGGAATGAAGTAAATGACAAAAAGTAACAGAGGTAATGGCATAGTTATAATTCAAGAACAAAAAAACGGCATTGTACTCAGTTTTGCAACATCCGTTATTCACACATATTTTTGCTGTTCTTACTTTCTTAGCAGCAATTGACCTGCGGATTTACCGTTATATATATTTTTTTTTATTCATTATTCGTCAAAATTTCATATATTTCGATTTTCAAGTTTGAATATCTTCAGTTGAGTTTACTTTTATGAAAACATATCAGGGACTTTTTGTAGAGCGTTCAATTTCCTGTAAGAATCATGCTTCAGTTCATTTTTACAATGCTTCATTGTAAAACTATAAAAATAAGAAAAAAAAATGATTTTTTTTTCTTGTTATTTATATGGAAAACAGAAAATTTGAAAGAGGCACCTCTTAATATTAATATTAAGAGCTCATCTTTTGAGTGACTTTTTTTTTACACATTTCGAAAGTTTTGAGCCTGTTTTTCAGTTGACAAAAAAAGGTTGCCTCCAAATGGCACACCCTAATGTAGATGCATACCAAATTTTTATTGTTCAGCTACTTTAGGATTAAAAAAATTAGAATTAATATGGGATTCAGATGTGTGCTATTTATATGTCCATGGCTGTATAAGTTAAAGATGACCTAGTCGTTTTAATGCAGTTTTTTTCTGAGCTTTAATAAATTACTCCACGATCAACCAACCCAATATTTTACCAGATGCACCGATTGCCGCATTGCAGCTTGAGTGTTATTCGCAAGGCTATGCAACAACTATTTCCCACTTCCCTTAGTGCTGTATTACGGTTTGAGTCTTAACCGATTGTCGCATTGCGTCTTGAGCGTAGTTAGTAGAGTTTGGCAATAATTATTCCTCGTTTTCCTAAGTGCCGCATTTCGGTTTGAGCTCTTAAGCCATTATCCGCTAGTGGAGCGCAATGTATTGGTACTTCATTGGAGCACGACATCGTTGTTGCTATGCTCGAGTATGAAATGGAGCAGCGCACACCCGAGAAGCTGTGTTTGTTGTTGTTGTGATAACGCATGCGCTGAGTGATAACGATGCTCATTATTGAGTAAAAGATCAAGCCGCTCACTGCAGCCAAAGAAATTGTAGATGTAGCTATACTTGTTATCTTAACTACCCTCCTTATCAAGTCCGAAACGTCCCCGTTGCGGTAATCCATCAAACTTTCGCGGGGGAATTCAAGAGATGTCGTGTGTTGCTTCAAGTACTTCATAATATTGTTAAAAAGATATTGTGATTGGTGTTGTAAAGTATTGGTAATTGGAATGGCTCGGTTGATCATATTATTACATTTTAAATTACAGTATTACAGATTCAATTATTTAGCGCTCTATGAATAGTTGATAATATGGTTTAACATTTTGCTTGATAATTTATATAAATTAAACAGTTTTTCTTATAGTTATTACAGATTCCTTCTCGGAAATGTTAATGTAAAAATTCAAAATTGATATGTGTTGATTGTATTTAATATTTATTTGTAAAGATTTTTTGTGTGTGAATGTGTGAGTTAACGGGAAAGTATCATCTGAGATTACTTTTATGGTTTTTTTCCCCATCTATTAGAACCGTGGTACCTAAATCTCTTTCCACTACCTTTTCGACATAAATTCTATCAAATTTATTTCCAAGCCGTTTATTTCTTTTCAAGAATACCTCTTCATGCTTATGTTTTCGTCGTTTTATTTTCGTTTCGTTTTTTAAGGGTTTCTCTTGCACTTTAAACAATCTTTCGCGTATTACTTTCAATTCTTCATTTGAACAATTTTGAAAAACATCAATTGGCTTGGCATTGGTTGTGGAGTGAATGCTGTTGTTATATTTATATATGTGGCTAATATTATTAGAGCTGTAGTCTCGCACAACTGTTGTTGCTGTTTGATGCAGCGGGCTATTTCCATTAAAGTTGAATGGAGTCTTTCAATTTGCCCATTACTTTCACTGTGTAACGTCGGAATGAAAAATTGTTCAATTGAAAAATTGTCCCTGAGGAAACTTTTTATTGTCATGGAATGAAAAGCTTTCTCATTATCTGAAATAATTGTTTTAAATATCAATAATATTTCGTGCAGTGCTTCTTTAATATCTACCATGGATCGTGAAGAAATAGGTTTAACAACCGCGTATTTGGAAAATTTGTCGATACATGTTAGGAAGTGTTGCTTATAAGTAAAAAAAAATGTCGACGTTGTTGTTGTTGTTGTTAACGGTTACCTAGTCCCCGTTAGGATGGTGAGGGTTACTTGTGTTGTCGTCGAGGTCATCTAACGGTAGGCCCAGGAAACGTGCTGTTTCGACGGGGTCGGACCAAAGGGAGGAGGGTGTTAGATGGGTAGGGTTTGTAGGGCATGCAAAGAGGTGGTCAGTGTCATGCGGAGACTCGTTGCATGCTGGACATACATTGGGTATGTCAGGGTCGATTCTGGATAAGTAGGAGTTTAACCTGCTACAATATCCGGAACGAAGTTGCGCAAGGGTCACTCGCGTTTCTCGCGGCAACTGGAGCTCCTCGTCTGCAATAGGTGGTGGTTTGACTCCAAGAACGCCATTCACGGGAAGGGAGTCGATGAAGGTGTTGATGGCTCCACTGTGAATGGCGGCCAGTGCCTGTCGATAGTTAGTTGCGTCCGAAGTCTGGTCGGCGTACTGTTCAATGTCGTCGACATAGTCGAGGAATGACCTCTTGATGCTCCTGGGAGGCGGTTCCGCGCCAAGCAGGTGGCTGCAGGGGTGATTCCTACGGAAACAACCCAGCAGGAACTGCCTGGAGAGGAGTTGATTATGCTCCTTTACAGGTAGCATACTTGTCTCACTGTGGAGGTGTTCAATGGGAGACATCAAGAGGCATCCCGTCGTGGTCCGGAGTGCAGTATTTTGGCAGGTCTGGAGTTTCCTTATCTGCGTACCACTGCATCCAGGCGACCATATCGGCGCTGCGTAGTTGAGGACCGGCCGGCCGATTGCCTTGTAAGTTGCCAACAACGTTTCTTTGTCTTTTCCCCATGTGCTGCCGGCTAGCGACTTGAGGATTTTGTTGCGGCTCTGTACCTTGGCGATAATCGCGGTCGTATGGGGAGAGAAGGAGTATAGACTATCGAGAGTTACGCCTAAAATCTTAGGGTTATTGACAGTCGGGATTTTGACGCCATCGACCGCAATATTAAGTTCAAGTCTATACTCCTTCGTCCAGTTAGTAAATATGGTCGCTGTGGATTTGGTGGGTGAAAGTTGTAGGTTTCGTGCAGTGAGGAAACGAGAAAGGTCGGAGAGGTAGCTGTTTACCTTCGAACACATGCCATCGATTCCATTGCCCGACGTCATTATCGTGCAGTCATCTGCGTACGAGGTTATGGAAACCCCTCTGGTGGTTGAGGAAGTTTCGAGATGTAGAAGTTAAACAGTAGCGGGGAGAGGACACCATCCTGCGGAACCCCCTGTTTAATTCTTCTCAGTTTAGATGTTTCGCCTCGAAATAGTACGGATGACTGACGACCGTTCAGATAGTTCATGGTCCACCTCTTTAGCCCTGGAGGGAGAGTGGTTTTTTCGATGTCCTGCAGTAGCGTTGTGTGATTGACCGTGTCAAAAGCTTTTGACAGGTCCAACGCTACGAGGATCGTTCTTTCGCAGGGTGGTTTCTGGTTGAGGCCACGAACTATCTGGGCGTTTATGACGCTAAGTGCTGTGGTGGTGTTGTGCACTTTACGGAATCCATGCTGGTGGCTGGCTAGGCTCAGGTGGTGAGTGAAGGTCGGGAGTAGCAAGGCTTCTAGTGTCTTCACTACTGGGGAGAGGAGAGTTATCGGACGATAGGACTCCTCTTTGTTGGCGGGTTTCCCAGGTTTCAGTAGTGGGACCACTCTTCCGACTTTCCACACATCGGGTATTTGAAGAGTGGTGAGCGACAGGTTGAAGACCTTGGTGAGATATTTTACTCCCGTCGAGCCTAGATGCTTTAACATAAGCATATTGATTCCGTCAGGGCCAATGGATTTGGACGATTTTGCCTTGTTGATGACACCCTGAACCTCCTCATCGGTGAAAGTAAGTGGCGCGCAGTTGTTTGGCATTTTGCGCAGCCGTCGGTTAACACATCTCTTAGCTTTGTCTACCGAAGGGTGCAGTGTAAACTGCCGGCTGAAATAGCTCGCGCACTTCTTCGGGTCCGTGGAGGCATGACCATTGAATTGGACTTCAACTCGGTCGTCATGTCTCCTCGGATTAGACAGAGCTTTGACAGTAGCCCAAAGCTTACTCACACCGGTGGAGAGGTTGCAGGACTTCAGGTGCTCTATCCATTTCGTCCGCTTATGTTGATTTACCATGTGCCGAATCTCCGAATTGAGATCCCTTATTCGGGGATCCCCGGGATCGGCATGGCGTAAGGTGTCGCGCTCATTAGCTAGAACCGCTGCTTCGGCTCGGGAAATTGGGGCGGATTTCCGCTAATCTTCCAGCCGGGATGAAGCGAGCGGTAGCTGTTGCGATCACCTTGCGGAATTGACGTTCGCCAACGCATACGTCCGTAGGAATGGGTAGAGCGTTGAAGGTGCTCTCAGTAAATTCCGTGAAGCCGACCCAATTAGCTTTTTTAAAGTTAAAGAAGGTACGGTTGTCCACGGAAACGAAATCGGGAGGCTTCTCGATCGAGATAATTATGGGCAGATGGTCTGAAGCGAGGGTTAGCATAGGTCGCCAGGTTATGCTGTTAATCAGACCACCACTAGCAATGGTGATATCTGGCGAGCTACTACAGGTGCCCATAACTCTGGTGGGGGCTTCGTCATTCATTGTGCAGAATGTCGAGCCGTCAATCTGTTCCGCCAGCTCCATCCCCCTACGATCATTTGACAGGCAGGAATGCCAAAGATCGTGGTGCGCGTTAAAGTCGCCTAGTACCATACGGTTTTCACCACGAAGTAGCGCACCTATATTCGGGTGATATCCTGTGGGGCAACATGTAACTGGGGGGATGTATATATTGAATATTTCGAGCTCGACATCGCCTGACCGGATAGCTATGCCCTGACATTCTAGGGTAGTATCCCTTGGGTCGATGTCTTCTTCGATTAGACGGTACTGCACGGTGTTGTGCAATATGAAAGCTAGGCCACCACCACTATCTCGCTCGCGATCTTTACGTATAACGTTGAAACCTGCACAACTCAGAAGATCTGAGCGGCTGTTTAACTTGGTTTCTTGGACCGCAGCTATCGATACACGTTCCCGATTCATAAGTGCAACTATCTCCTCGATCTTGCTCTGGAGTCCGTTGCAGTTGAATTGGAGAAGTCTGGTTTGTCGCGGGTGTCCGTGGGTGATCCTGGGGGTGAGGGAGTGACGTGTAGGTGGTGTTTGTTGCAGCTGCAGAACCCGCAGGGGCGGTTGTCGCACTGGGGTGTTGGTCGGCGACGCCACTGTTGTGAGTTGCGGGGGCAGACTCCTGCAGCATGGGGCAACGTAGGAATCACTCCACTCACGTGTGGTGCGCAGGCCGGAACACGTCGGGAAGTGACACCAGCCAGCACAGGAATTGCACTTAACTGATGTGACGTTCCGACGTATGACGGCCTGACACACGGAACAGACTGTGCGAGGGACCAAGAGTTGCTGATTGGATCTCGCACGAGGATTGGAGCGGGATGAAGGTTGGGGGGGGATAAGTCAGAGTGGGAGCTATATTGCCTGTTTGAGCTCCTGACCGTTGAGGTCCTCAGATGGCCACTCTGGTTGAGTGGCGGCGCGGCGCGCGAACTATGTGCAGATTGCACAGCCGTGGAGGCTTGTGTCGCAGTATTGCGCAGGCAACATGGGGCCACGTAACGCGTGGTCGACGTGTAAGATCTCGCCTGGCATGGAGGGGATATGAGTTTTGCCGATTTCGAGGTTGGACGGTTTACGCTGATATTTATTTTCTAAACAAATTTTGCAATTCGAAATTATGGATTTCAACATTTTTTTCATATCGGGGAAAAAATAATCGCGTATTATTTGTTTGGAATTTTCTTGTAAGCAGCGATGTGCTCGGTTATGCTCTTTAACGAGGGTTTCAAGTTGATCGGTTTTGTTGATTAAGTCAATAACAAATGTTTCGGTAAGTCGAAATTTTATACCAGGAAAAATAGACACGAGAATGTTTTGTAATTCCCCTAGGATTGTCAGATTACAGTGAATTGCATTAGTGGTATTGGGATTAATTACATTTTTTAAACATTGTATTAAATTTTCAGGCTTATCATAACAGATTGTATGACGAACGAATTTTTGGAATACAATTTTTCTACTTTTGTGTAAAGATGGACCCTTTGTTAATATTATTTTGAATCTTAAATCGATTTACGGGACACTCTATTGTTTGAATGAAGTTGGTAGAAGACTCTTCGGTATGCGCTGTATCCATTGATTCGCTTAAGTTATTAATAAACTGCCTGGACAGAGCATCAGCTACCTTATTCTCCTTCCCTGGTTCATAATGAAATGTGGGCGCAAATTCCTCGATGAAAGCACACCATCTCTTCATTTTTGCATTTGAATTTTTTTCTGAAATGGAGAATATAAGGGGCTGGTGATCTGTAAAAATGTGAATATTTTTAACACCATTAGGTAATGCCGAAGAGTCTTAACCGCCCACACTATGGCAAGCAATTCGCGATCATTTGTTGCGTAATTTCGCTCGGTTTTAGAGAGCGTGCGTGAAATCATCGTGATCGGCCCTTTCTTTTGAGATAATACAGCTCCTAACGCATTTGATGAAGCATCAGTTGTCAACTCAAAGCGCCTATTAAAATCTCTTTCTTCTTCTTTACTGGCGTAGGCACCGCTTACGCGATTAAAATCTGGGTACAGTAAAAGAACGTCTTCGGATGCCAGGATAGTTTTAATTTTTTTGAAAGCATGCTTTGCATCCGCATCAAGTATTATCTGAACGTGTTTTGATTGTCTAGCTGCGACGTGCCCATTTTCACCTTGCAAATACTTAGTGGCTTAACTATAGAAGCGTAGTTCCTAACAAATCTACGATAATACCTTGCAAGGCCTAGAAAAGACCGTCAAGAGCTTAAGGTTTCTGGAATTTTATAGTTAATGATATCCTGAATTTTGTTAAGTCATGTTTTAATACCATTTTGCGAAACTAAAAATCCGGAAAACTCGGAAACACGAATTTTTCTGGTGAAACTCGCATACCTGCTGCCTCTAATTTCATTAAAATGTGATTTATATGATTCAAATGCAATTCTTCATCGCGCGAAAAGATGATGATATCATCAATGTAAACGTGGCAAGTTTAACCTATCTCATCGCGAAGAATATCATCGATAGCGCGCTGAAAAATGCTTGCCTAGATTTGCCAGAATGACAGATATATCAGGAATGGGGTACCAATCGGGCATAGTTCCTTTGTTAATTTGCGTATCTTTTGCTTTCCGTTTTCGTCCAGACCCTTTTTAGTCACGACATGCACCGGTGAGTTATAAGGAGAACACGACTGACGAATTATGCCATCCTTCAGAAGGGATTCGATTTCTGCTTTGACAAACTCCGCTGCTGAAATTGGATAAGGGTAACTTTTCAAAAATATTGGAAAGCGAATTGTTGCCTCTACGTTCGTATTATATGGTAGGGCTCTATCTGGGTGTGCAAATGCACTTGAATTTTTATCAATCATATCACGAAACTTCGCTTTAATAGTAGATGGGACAGAGTCCGCTTCTATTGTGATAGAATTGATTTGATTACAACGGAGATGTTGAAGTTTGGTTAAACCACTATGATGACGTAAATACCCTGCCTTGATATCAATTTTTAGCATTAATCTCTTTAAGGAAATCATAGCCGATTATACCGTCGAACGTGGTTATATTTGTAAGCGAATAAAACGTCAACGTATGATTAAAGACATTGATCAAAAATTTTTTATTTATGAGATTGACCCCATTTATCGATTTTAATGTAAATATGTTTTCCATTACCTTAATTCCCTTAAGGAATGGAAAATTTTTGATCAAATTTTTCGAAATTCCTGTATCGATTAGCAATTTCAGCTCCTGGCCACTCGTTACTTTAGTTATGACAAATTCTCGATTCTAGTTTAAATGATTAGTTTCGATTTCTTAATGATCAATGGAAGCGCGTATTGTACATGAATAGTCGCGATGGCACATATCAACATGCGAATAAGGACTATAATGGTCCTCACAGGTATCAGATCCGTCAAAATCGGAACTTACTTCTTCTGGCATATAATTTACCTTCTGAGCCTTTGAACACGGTGTTTGGAAAGAACTAGACTGATCACGAGAGCATTTAAATACTTGGTGAGGTGGTGTGTGTTGTTGCTGTGGCAACATAACGTTAGGTTGAAGATTGGTCGTTGTTTGGTTTATGAAATGAAACATTATTTTAATGCGCTGTGCGATTTCGATAAACGGAAGAACCGAGATCGACTTCCATTGCAGTTGGTATATTATTCATATTTATTTATTTATTTATTTATTTATTTATTAACGCACTCAGCAATTATACATAGATTTTTTTTTCTTTTACATGTTGAGTTTTAAGAGAAATTTTCGAAGAATAACAATACTTTGAAGAAAAGAAAATAGTAACAAATGTTAGAATTATAATAGTTAAGATCAGAATCAGAAAACCTTAAGCAATATCACATCTTTATTTGTTTATCAGAATATCTGGTAAGAATTAAACGTTTAACTTCATTTTTAATTTTTTCTGCAGACATGTCGAAAACATCCGTACGGTCAGCATACTCATTATTTACATTCGCGATCCTATAGGTCGGTAACTATTGGTACTTCAATAACTTTTGACTTTCGCAAGTTTACTTTGTGCTCAACGAACTCAAATATATCCACCAACTCTGGAACATCCCAATGTCCATTAATGATATTAGCTCCGGTGCAGAAAGTTAGATATTTTCTTCTATTGGCCAGTGTGGGATTATTAGGTTCTAGTGCATCAATTGCACCTCTTGAGTCTTTACACATATTGTGACGATATTTTAAATGTCTGTTAAACTTCTTTTGTACTGACTCCATTTTATCAATTTGATAACTATAGATTGGGTCCCAGACTACACATCCATACTCCAACACTGGCCTCACTAGTGCATTGAACAGACCAATCAGCGTACTACCATTCTCAAAATCTTTACTTGTTCTCAACAGGCTACCTAGGATCTTATTGGCTTTGGCTACAATATTATTTATGTGACCAACAAATGTGAATTTACTGTATGTATTTATGTATTCCAAGATCTTTTATTGACTCTACTTGTTTAACTATAGTAGAACAGTAGAGGCCCTAAGTGTGACCCTTGTGGTACACCAGATGTCACCTTGAATCTCTAGAGATGGAGTCACTAATCTTTACACGGAGTCTTCTTCCACTCAAGTACGATTCAAACCATTCATATATACAACCCGTGATACCGTATTTCTTCAGCTTTAGCAGGACTTCAAGATTCACCATATCAAACGCTTTACTAAAGTCCGTATATAGTGCATGGACCTCAAGTTTTTCAGACCAATGCTGTAAGATATGTTCTACGTACATCATGAGGTTCGAGGTGGTTGAGAATCCTTAAACCATGTTTCAATCTGAGTATATATCAACTTTTCAAACAGCTTAGGTAATGCGGACTTGTCTATAGTTACTCACGTCGATCTTTCTTCCAGCTTTAAATATAGGTACTACGTATGCATCTTTCCAGCAATTGGGAAAAATTCCCAATTTTAATGATTTGTCTAACAGAAAGCTCAGTGGTTCACACAAACCCACAGCACATTCTCTTAGAAAGAAGTTCGAAATACCATCTAGGCCTGGGCCTTTGCTAGAATCAAGATCTAGCAACCTTTTCAATAATTCATCAAAGGTGATTTCAAGATCTTCCAAGTTGCTATTACAAGTTTTCAGCCGTAAACAAGTCACATACACTATCAGCACCTTCCGCCTTGAAGTCATTCCACTCCATACTAGATGGTATTCCTTTGGCTGTGCTTTTTTTCATTCTTATAAATTTCCAGAAATATACAGGGTCAGATTTAATCTACTCCTCAGCGCCTTTGGTAAAGTTTTTATAGCATTGACTACATAACCTTTTACATTCTTTTTTTTTTTTTTTTTTTTTGGTGGGAGGTTCTTCCGATAGGGCTGAGAAAATATATACCGAGGTACTGCTGGCTTGAACATATTTGGTCTTACTAAATTACCCATAGAAAATGTTTGCGCAAAATCGTATCGCCTATGATTAGTCTCAAGCTCCTGGGCAGCAGCTAATGCAGAAGGTAAGTCCTTTGGACCTGAGGAAAACAAAATATCGCAAAGACGGGGACGAAGGCCCGAAATAAAAATTCGTAATGCATTCTCCCTTGCGCGCTCGTTAAGAGCCATAATGACCTCGGCGTTCCCGCTGTGTGTTATTATTTGCTTATTTATGATAAGTATTAAATGCCTATCTACCGTATCGTAGTATTCTGAAATAGATAAAATCCCTTACCTTAAAATACTCAATTCATTTTCCAAGGCATGAATTGGCCTTTTATCTGCGTAGGTTTGATCAAGCCTAGCAATTATTGCCTTGAAATTTAAAACAGTGTTAAAGGACGATAAAGTCGTGTTAGCTGATCCAGTAATTTTATTTCTAAAAATACCCATTGCCACATAGTACCGTTCCGAACCTTCGGGGTAATAATTAATTGCAAAATTTGCCGCGGAGCGCCAAGCTGGGTAGGAGAAATTTTCCACGTTAAACTCAAGCAAAGATTTTATTAAATCAAGGCTGAAATTTCCCGAGTCTATTGTTGGGTTAATCGAAACTGGTAAGTAAGCCTCGACACGCGGTGGCTCAAGCCGCCTTAAGTAAGGTTATTAATTTGTGCCGTTAGTTCCAACCTATTTTGTATTTTATGTAAACCTTTTAATTGCACGTTTTTTAACTAGGTTAACTTTCACCCTCACTGCCAATGCCGTTTATACGGAAATTCTTAAAATACTGTATTTCTAGGAAAAGCCAAACTTACACCTCCACTTATTTTTATGATAAATTTTTTTAATTGTATGTGAGCTTAAGAAACAATTTTATTTAAACCTTTCACCATGACAAATACAATATAGTTTCAATTAGTATATCTAATTTCGCTATGAAAAGGGTATTTTCGTGTTCACAATTTGGGAATGATTTTAAATAATAAATTCTGATCATCAATATTTTAATTTTTTAATTTATGTAATTTTATTCCTTTTAAAATTTTTTTATTTTAATTTTTTTTATTTTTATTTCACTAATTTAACTCATAAAATGAAATCAAAAACTTAAGTTCACACAGTTCAATATAAACTTTTAATATTCAACACTTTACCACTTTTGATTTTTTACTTACAAATTTGCTGTAACTTAAATTTTCCTCGATGTCACGGGTGTTAATATCTTAGGATATAAATATATGGAGGATATTCCATCGATGTCACGGATTTTTTTTGAAGTCCTGTCCACTTGCGCCTTTATATGGCAGTTCTGCTTGTCGAGTTCTTCTGATTGAAATTAAAGTTGATTGCTAAGTGACAGGCCCCACGTTGGGCGCCAGTTAAAGATGACCTAGTCGTTTCAATGCAGATTTTATTCTGAGCTTTAATAAATTACTCCACGATCAACCAACCCAATATTTTACCAGATGCACCGATTGCCGCATTGCGGCTTGAGTGTTATTCGCAAAGCTATGCAGCTATGGAGTCATGTGTAGAAGTTCACGCAAGTGAGGAAAGTTCTCTGATCGCCATTCACTTGGGAGTGGCCAGAAACGATTCTTTTACATATGACTCAAGCAGCTCACGACTTCCGGTCTCTGACCAAGTATCCTCTGGGTAGCCTAAGAACATCCGTTTGAAGGCGAGCTAAAGTGAGAAGGCGAAAAATCCCCTACTTAGGGTTGTGCGCTGGGTTTGGGACCCGCCACGTAAAAAACCGCACCAATGAAAACCAACAATCAGCCTCGGATGAGAGCCCCCCCTTTTGATGACGACCATGGCAAGCGAAATAAGGACTACGAATTGAGGGCATGCACCTGGAATGTCCGGTCCCTTAATTGGGAAGGTGCCGCTGCCCAGCTGGTTGATGTCCTCGTGAAAATAAAGGCTGACATCACCGCCGTCCAAGAAATGCGATGGACGGGACAAGGACAGAGACGAGTAGGTCCTTGTGACATCTACTACAGTGGCCATATAAAGGAGCGCAAGTTTGGTGTTGGATTCGTGGTGGGAGAGAGACTCCGTCGCCGAGTACTATCATTCACTCCGGAGAATGAACGTCTAGCCACAATCCGCATCAAAGCGAGGTTCTTCAACATATCGCTGATTTGCGCCCACGCCCCGACGGAAGAGAAGGACGATGTGACCAAAGATGCCTTTTATGAGTGCTTGGAGCACACTTATGAGAGATGCCCCCGCCACGATGTCAAAATCGTGCTTGGCGACTTCAACGCCAGGGTGGGCAAAGAAGGTATCTTTGGCACTACGGTCGGTAAATTCAGCCTGCACGAGGAAACATCCCCAAATGGGTTGAGGCTGATCGACTTCGCCGGGGCCCGAAATATGGTTATCTGTAGTACTAGATTCCAGCATAAGAAGATACATCAAGCTACCTGGCTGTCTCCGGATCGAAAAACCACCAACCAGATCGATCATGTTGTGATAGACGGAAGACACGTCTCCAGTGTTTTAGATGTGCGTGCGCTCCGAGGTCCTAACATCGACTCGGATCACTATATTGTTGCAGCCAAAATTCGCACCCGCCTCTGTGCAGCAAAAAACGCACGCCAACAAACACAAGGAAGGTTCGACGTCGAGAAGCTGCAATCACAACGGACAGCCGAACGGTTTTCTACTCGGCTTGCACTCCTGCTCTCTGAGAGCACTCGTCAACAACTCGGTATAAGGGAACTGTGGGACGGCATCTCAAACTCCTTACGTACAGCTGCAACCGAAACCATTGGTTTTCGGAAAGTGCAAAAGAACAGCTGGTACGACGAGGAGTGCCGTGTCGCAGCGGAGAGAAAACAGGCTGCCTACTTCGCAACGTTACGATCGACCACAACACGTGCGGGATGGGATAGATACCGAGAGTTGAAGAGGGAAGCAAGACGCATTTGTAGACAGAAAAAGAAAGAGGCCGAAATGCGTGAGTACGAAGAGCTTGATAAGCTGGCCAACAGGGGTAATGCTCGAAAATTCTACGAAAAGATGCGGCGGCTTACAGAAGGTTTCAAGACCGGAGCATACTCTTGTAGAACCCCCAAAGGTGATCTAGTCACCGATGCCCAAAGCATACTTAAATTATGGAGGGAACACTTCTCCAGCCTGCTGAATGGCAGTGAACGTACAACGCCAGGAGAAGGCGAACCAGATTCCCCAATCGATGACGATGGAGCAGACGTTCCATTGCCCGACCATGAAGAAGTTCGAATAGCAATTGCCCGCCTGAAGAACAACAAAGCGGCAGGGGCCGACGGATTGCCGGCCGAGCTATTCAAACACGGCGGCGAAGAACTGGTAAGGAGCATGCATCAGCTTCTTTGTAAAATATGGTCGGACGAAAGCATGCCCAACGATTGGAATTTAAGTGTGCTATGCCCAATCCATAAAAAAGGAGACCCCACAATCTGCGCCAACTACCGTGGGATTAGCCTCCTCAACATCGCATATAAGGTTCTGTCGAGCGTATTGTGTGAAAGATTAAAGCCCACCGTCAACAAACTGATTGGGCCTTATCAGTGTGGCTTTAGACCTGGTAAATCAACAACCGACCAGATATTCACCATGCGCCAAATCTTGGAAAAGACCCGTGAAAGGAGAATCGACACACACCACCTCTTCGTCGATTTCAAAGCTGCTTTCGACAGCACGAAAAGGAGCTGCCTCTATGCCGCGATGTCTGAATTTGGTATCCCCGCAAAACTAATACGGCTGTGTAAACTGACGCTGAGCAACACACAAAGCTCCGTCAGGATCGGGAAGGACCTCTCCGAGCCGTTCGATACCAAACGAGGTTTCAGACAAGGCGACTCCCTATCGTGCGACTTTTTCAACCTGCTTCTGGAGAAAATAGTTCGAGCTGCAGAACTCAACAGAGAAGGTACCATCTTCTATAAGAGTGTACAACTGCTGGCGTATGCCGATGATATTGATATCATCGGCCTCAACACCCGCGCCGTTAGTTCTGCTTTCTCCAGACTGGATAAGGAAGCAAAAGAAATGGGTCTGGCAGTGAACGAGGGCAAGACGAAATATCTCCTGTCATCAAACAAACAGTCGTCGCACTCGCGACTTGGCACTCACGTCACTGTTGACAGTCATAACTTTGAAGTTGTAGATAATTTCGTCTATCTTGGAACCAGCGTAAACACCACCAACAATGTCAGCCTGGAAATCCAACGCAGGATTACTCTTGCCAACAGGTGCTACTTTGGACTGAGTAGGCAATTGAAAAGTAAAGTCCTCTCTCGACGAACAAAAGCCAAACTCTATAAGTCGCTCATAATTCCCGTCCTGCTATACGGTGCAGAGGCTTGGACGATGACAACAACCGATGAGTCGACCTTAAGAGTTTTCGAGAGAAAAGTTCTGCGAAAGATTTATGGTCCTTTGCGCGTTGGCCACGGCGAATATCGCATTCGATGGAACGATGAGCTGTACGAGATATACGACGACATTGACATAGTTCAGCGAATTAAAAGACAGCGGCTACGCTGGCTAGGTCATGTTGTCCGGATGGATGAAAACACTCCAGCTCTGAAAGTATTCGACGCAGTACCCGCCGCGGGAAGCAGAGGAAGAGGAAGACCTCCACTCCGTTGGAAGGACCAAGTGGAGAAGGACCTGGCTTCGCTTGGAATATCCAATTGGCGCCAAGTAGCGAAGAGAAGAAACGACTGGCGCGCTGTTGTTGACTCGGCTATAATCGCGTAAGCGGTGCCTACGCCAGTAAAGAAGATGCAACAGCTATTTCCCACTTCCCTTAGTGCTGTATTACGGTTTGAGTTTTTACCGATTGTCGCATTGCGTCTTGAACGTAATTAGTAGAATAGAATAGAATATTAATTGAGGTTCTGCACCGCGACCTAGGGTCTGTTGTGCCCTCTCCTATATCACATGACCTCCCAGAGCCCCAGCAGCCTGAACAGTTCCAGTAGTTTGCCGGGCGCTAGTGAGGAGATGTGATCCCTGCTGATATAAACGGAATCCAGAGCCTTAAGTCTTTTTCCACAGATTGCTGTGCAATCTAAGATTAGGTGTGCTGGTGTTTCCTGTTCCAGGTCGCAGAACCGGCAGTTAGCACAGGAGACCATGCTCATGTTGGACAGGTGCTTCCTGAGCTTACAGTGCCTGAGCTTGGACGCTGCCGCCGTGCGGGCCAGTACGTCGGCCTTCTCATTTCCTTCTACTCCCTTGTGCCCTGGTACCCAAATTAGGTGCACCCGGTTGCACAAGGACAACGTCCGGTGTGTTTTACGTGGGTACCTGCTGAGGACAGCCTTACTCCACGGCGCTCAAAAGCACAGCGGATCAAATCAATGCGTTGATCAGCGCCCTGAGAATGCTAAGCATTTTCAGTACCAATTGGCAGTGTGGAATGGACACACTAACCACCTTGGTAGGGTTCGAGGCCCATCTAAAACCTCTGCCATGCTTTGGGTCCGGCACCCGGTTGCAATGCAACTCCACATTCAACTGACAGGGTCAGTTCTTCCCGCGATTTGGGTTTCAACCACAACCACCACGATACTCCCCGAGGGGCCAGTCCGCACGAGCAGGTTGTTGCACAAGGACAGGCGGTTTAGCCTTTCTATGCATTCTTCGGCTAAAAGCGATTTGGTCTCGTATGATAAGATCGCTTTTAGTGCCGCTTGACTATCGCTGAGAATAGCTATGCGCTGGTTGCGATAGTTGCGGCTGAGGTTTACTTCAGCGCACTGACTAATGGCAAGAACTTTAGCCTGGAAGATGCTTGGGAAGCAGCCCATAGGTATGCACAGCTTAGTACACGGACCCGCAATACCTGCCCCAATACCTTCCAGTGTTTTTGAGCCATCAGTATACCACTGAATGGTACTGTCTACCAGCAGCCTTTCCAGCGTGGAATCATTCCACTCCTTGCTGCCTAGAGTTACGTTGACATTCTTCTTGAGGTGTGTTTCCGCTAGAGCGTCCATCTGTCTAGAGGACATTATTTTCCCTCTTCCACAGCCTTTTGTTGACATTAGCAGCATGGTGTGCTTTGCTGCTTGCTTGATCACCTGATGCAGCGGTGTGAGCTCTAACATGACTTCCAGTGCCACCCTGGGGCATGTGCGCATTGCCCCCGAAGCACAGACACATGCAAGTCTTTGCAGCTTTGTCAGTCTCTGAACCGCAGAGGACTGCGCTGCTTTGGTGGCCCAGGCAACCGCTTCATAGGTGACGATAGGCCTTACTATCATGGTATACAGCCTTCTAATGATATTTGGCTTGCATCCCCATGATCTGCCGGCCAGGCGTCTGCAAATCATAAGCGCTCTAGTTGCTTTGAACAAGGTTAAGTCCAAATGCCTGCTCCATCTCAATGTCGAGTCTAAAGTGAGGTCGTGGAATTTGACCTCCTTAGACATTTCTACCTTTGTGCCTCCAATTGTTAGGGACCTCAGGTCCGGAAAAGATCTCCGCTTAGTGAATGGGATCACGGTGGTTTTTGCTGGGTTGATGTTTAGCCCTACCGTGTTGCACCATCCTTTCGCCAAGTTTAAGCCCCTTTGAACAATGTCACAGAGAGTGTTCTCAAATCTACCTCTCGCCATTATGACAATGTCGTCTGCGTACCCTTGACAACGGATTCCATTGCTGGTGAGCAACTCGAGTACATCTACTATCAGGCTCCAAAGCAGAGGGGACAGTACTCCACCCTGTGGGCAGCCCCTCGTGGTGCCAAGACGAATCTTACTTTTTTCCACTGTTGTTTCTGCAGCCCTAGTGGGTTAACGTTCTTTCTCTCGAGCGCCTTGATCACGCTAGTGTGTGACGCATTACCAAAGGCACCCTCAATATCAAGGAAGGCGCAGATCGCAACCTCGCCGTTATCCAGCGAATCCTGCAGCTCAGACGTGAGTTGGTACAGAGCAGTGTTTGTGGATCTACCCGCTCTGTACGCGTGTTGTCTGGCATGTAGGGGTGCGATCTTCAACGCTTCCGATCTGATATGGTTGTCTATTACTTTTTCCATCCCCTTCAGCATAAAGGATGTGAGACTTATAGGCCGGAACGATTTGGCTAGCGAATAGTCTTTCCTTCCTATCTTGGGGATGAAAATTACTTTTACAGGCTGTCTGTCATCAGCCCTAGCAGGTGTGGTAGGAGGATGTCCATACCTTGCTGCAAGAGGGCCGGGAAGACGCCGTCCACTCCCGGTGACTTGCAGCACGAAAAGGAGGCCAGTGCCCACCTGACTGAGTCTGCAGTGAACAGGTTCCTTGCAGTCAGCCAGTCTGAGCGATCCGGCCTACGTGTGACCGAGGTTGGGGTTAGGTCACCTTGAACCGTCTCCGGGAAGTGCGTTTGTAGGAGTGTTTCTGTCCTCTTCTCCGCGCTTCTCGTATAGATCCCGTCCTGCCTTTTTAGGCAAAATACTGTGTCCTTACCCTTCGACAACGCCTTGTACAGTTGAGCTGCCTCCGGGGTCGAGGAAACGCTATCACAGAATTTCCTGAAGCTGTTTGACTTGGCAAGCCTAATCTCCTTGTTGTAGACTGTTAGGTGCTATTTGTAGTCCTCCCAGCTGCCTGTGCGCTTGGCTTTGTTGAACAGCCTACGCACCCTAAGTCTAAGGGCTGAGAGCTTACTGAACCACCAGGGGCAGCTTTGTTTGCTTGTGGTGGCTTTCAGTGGACAGGCACAATGATAGGCGTCCGCAATGGACTGGGTTTTGCTGTGGTTGTCTCTCCCGAAAAGTATGCGGATGCGAGACGAAGTCCGATCCTTCCTTGTCCTTCACCTGCACCGCCACCAGGTCTTGCGTTAGAAACTCTGAAATACAGAAAAAGTCTACATCTGCTCTAACGACTACACAAGAACGGTTCCTGGATTAGAAGAATTCCCAGGTTATCCGAAATGAACCTCTTCACGATGACCGCTGAGGCTGCCGATGCGTGATGTAGGTTCACCTGGGCCACTTCTATGCCGATTCTGGAGCTTATAATATGGGTTCGATGAGAGACAGGTCCTCGTCCTCCATCTCCTCATCGACCTGCATCTCCAGCCCTTCCAGAAGTTCTTGGGTGGATGGCAGCATGCCTTCCTGCTCATTGGGGGGGCTCGTTGCTTCCGTCTACATCCGCGGCGGTGGTCGCAACCTGCCCAGCTGAGATGGGTTCGTTAGGGGACTCGTGTCGCTCTCCCGAAACCTCAGCTGCAGTCGCCTCATGCGCTGCTGGGCGGGTTACGGGTGGAGCCGGTGCTACGGTCATCCCCGTCGTAGTTCCTTGGCTCGCAGACGTAGCCTTGGGCTTCCATGGCCTCACAACAATCTTGCCGAAGCGGAAATTCAGCCTGAATCCCTTCTGCCTGATATACTTATAGGATTCGTCGTCCATCGTGATGTTGAGGTTCCACCCAGAACCCTCAATACTGCTTGCTACGACCTTCCACGCCGAGGTACTTAAACCTTCGTTCTGGTTCCTCACCAGACTGAGCGCGAAGTCGTAGCTCTTGTCTGCGCTTCTTGGAAAGAATGCCACCATGCTATGCAGTTGCGGTATTTCTTCGCCTCTCCTTACACACAGGGCCGGACCTTTCCAATCCTCCAGCCTTGGCGTGATCTCCTTCAGCCAGGTGGCCGACTTCTCATCCTGGCAGTCGACCAGCAGCATGCCGCCCTTAAAGAAAATGCCGTTAAAGGCGCCGGTGAAGCCGTCGCCGATAGATAGGGCATTTACATGGCAGTCCTGGAGAGCCGTCAGCTGTTCGGACCCTAGGTCCTTCGCCGGGTAGTTACGGGGCAACACTGCCATCCGGATGCTACTCACAGCCTCCGAGTATTTGCGGCTTGCGGTTCTCATTGGCTGCTGGTTGGGATTGGAGCGCTTTCCACTGGCCTCCTGTGGTTTATCTTCCCGTATTCTTTTGGGGATTGGTGGCTCCTGAGGTGTTATTTGGCCACTCTTCCTTTTCTCCATAGGACTAGGTGCCTCTTGGGGCGCCGGCTTTACTTCGCTCCGTCCCTCCGAGGAGGCTGCTTGAGCTCGGCGACGCCTCCGATTTCTGCGTCTTGTTGCAGCCGATCCACCATTGGCACCTGTGCGTCATGCATTATTAGGAGAGGGGTTGTTCCCACTGCTCCTACTCAGAGCCCGCTTTTCAGCTGACTCCGGTGTCATGCCGTCTTCGAGGAATCTCAGGTACCACTTAAGAGTGGCCCCACTCATTCCCACTCTACGTGGGTCGTCATTACCTCCTGGCCGTCCTGGCTCCTGGGTACATGGGATGTTCCCTCGTTGCCGTCTTCTTTTACGTTCACCCCTTGATTCCACTTTCCTGAAACCGCTCTCCTCTCCGCAGTCGATCCTGCTCGAGGGGGTTGCGGGGGCAGCGTTTGTACCATTTACCGTGGTCACGGTTGACACACTACGCTGAGTGCCGCTGCAGGAGGGAATATCGTCGTCGTCGCTCGCGGGCTCCTCAAAGAGTCCAGGAAGCTAAACTTTCGTCTAGCCCCTGGGCCACTCTTGCTTGCGGTACTACTGCTGCTGCTGCTATTGTCCGTTGTTTTAGTTGCTGTTGCTTTGGTTGTTGCCGTTGTTGTTGTTATTTGTTGTTTTGGGTTCAACAGCCGAATTTACCTCCTGGCTGTAAATCATCGAATGGGCACGGGTCGCATAACACCCCGAGACCGGCATAGTAGCAGCCGTAGCATCGGTCAAGAGCTGGGCATGAGTCATCAAACCGTTATAAACCATTTCAATAAATTCAATAAATCATTCAATAAAAATACCGCAAGACTTTTTTGACAACCTAATATATTTATATGGATTATATATCATAATAAATAGAAAAAACTTATAGAATGCAAAGTTTTTCAGTAAATAAATATGTAAATAAAAATAAAATGAGAGTGAATTGCATATAAATTGTGGAACTTTAAATACAAATATCTAGTAAACTATAAGTCTGAAAAGAGTATATGTGTATACATTTTTTAATCCAGAGATCATCCTCTTTCAGATTATACCCTGAAATCGTGGCGCCAAAAGAATCGTAATCGTGCCGTTGCCACATCTTAAACAGCAAATATGTAGGATTTTTAACGATTTTTCTTTGTTTGTTTTTTCGCGTGATTCTTTGTTCTATATTAACTATAATAAAAAATACTTTCAAACATTTTTCAAGTTATAATTGAGTTGTGAACACTTACCATCTACATATGTATGTATATGTATAAAATGTGATGTATATTTAATAAACACAATAACTAAAATCCTATGATAATATTATAACATTTATATCATATCGGGGTGATTGAAGTAATTTCGCGTAGTACTCCTTTCTGCGTTAAAAATAAAAAAACATATTGAATTTTCGTTGTAAAGTGGTTATATTTTTTGATTATCATGCACTCATATTGAAACAAAATTTGAGTTTTCGTTATAAAATGGTTAAATTTTGGTTATTATATCTGTCAGCGATTTCCATTTATTTTTGATAATACGTTGTTTTGTATTTTAGGTGACAATGTATATAACATTATTATATAATATTACTATATAATATCACTTATTTGTTTGTTAAATTAAACAAAGAACATATACATATGAATGGAAAGAGTGTTTATACTGTATACTTTACACTATTACGTAATATTATTATATAATATTACTTATTTGTTTAATAAATTTAAAAAAGAAAATATCCATATGCATGGATAGAAGAATTTTTGCGAAAAAGAGGAATTTCAGCGAATTGCCTTATCATCACACGGCAGCGCTCCCTTTCGTCATAATTTTTAGCACACAAATGATTTTCACTACGAGTGTAAAATGTAATTTTTAAAATAAACATTTCTTAGGTAAAAAAAGTGCAAAATGTGGATTTATTTAAAAGTTTATAGTTTAATTTAATTAATTTGAAGGGAAAAATGTGAGTAAAGTGTGTTTAATGTGGTGAGGTAAACTAAGCGTTTGCGGTACCTATAAAGCTATATATTTTTCAATCAGAAGGACTTCCTCTTTCCAATGGTACCTTCAAATCGCGGCGTCAAAGAAATCGGAATTCTGCCCCCCTGGCACACTAATTAGCACACCTTCCAATAGTATGGTTTGACAATTTAAGATGACGGTATTTTAAGAATTTTTTTGCACATTAATAGGTTGTTATTTTGCTGTTATAAAACACGAATTGGTGAAAATTTTGGGGTGGGTTTGAAAAAGTATGCCTTTATTTCATAAAACTTTTTAATTCAAGCCGGCATCTTAATTAGAACACCATGACATCAGAAGTTTTTAGTAAACTGTTTAAATTTTTATATGGATGAAAAAAGTTTATATGGAAAATAAAAAAAAAGGAGAAAAAATTTCTATAAATGTATTTCTTGAAAAAAAAATTTTCATTTCTATGATATCTATTTAATATACACAATTATATGCATATACTGTAGGTAAACAAGCGTTTTTTAAATGCCCTAGACTTTTTCGCTTTATCGGATATACATTTTTCTGTTTATGTTAGGAAAGTACTGTTTTCAAAGTACAACAATTGATAATTTTATGGGCGATACCTTGTCTGGGAAGAAAATTGCGTGGCATTCTATAGAAGTGCTCTATGATAAAGCGTGCAAACTATTACAATATACATTTTTTTCTATTGAAACTTCAAAATAAATTTTAAAATTTCATTAATTAATAGAAAGCAAGGCTTTGATTTTTCTTTTCATTTACACAGTTATAGTAGTAATATATTTTATAATAATTTTTTTTTTTCAGGCATGTTTGAGAAACGCCGTTTCCGTAATTTCTTAGTTTACGTGCAGGACTTTAAGGAAGATGATCCAAAAACCTGGAAAGACTTCGATCCATCTAAGTCAAATATGCAGGCACTTTACGATAAGTTTGGCTTGGATAAGAATACACAAGATTTCACTGGCCATGCGTTAGCTCTTTTCCGTGATGACGAGTATTTGAATGAACCAGCAGCGAATACAATTCGCCGTATAAAGCTATATTCAGACTCCTTGGCTCGGTATGGAAAATCGCCGTATTTGTATCCCATGTACGGACTTGGTGAATTGCCACAAGGGTTTGCACGTTTATCTGCAATTTATGGTGGAACTTATATGTTAGATAAACCAATTGATGAAATAGTATTGGGCGAAGGAGGTAAAGTGGTTGGTGTGCGCTCTGGAGATGAAGTCGCGAAATGCAAGCAAATCTATTGTGACCCCAGCTATGTGCCCGATAGGGTAAGAATATGATGATAAAATTTAAGAAAAATAAATCAGGCATAATTTAATTCCTAATTACGGCTTCCAACTATATTATAAAAGAATGACAAATTCTTCAAAGCAGTTTTAGGCAATTTATTTCCAGAAAAAATGAATTTATTGGAAAAAAACATAAACAAACTGTTTAAAATATTTTAGAACTATTTTGAATCAGTTATTTTCTAGTCAATTTGAGTTTTAATGTAGCGCGAAAAAAATTCTTTGCCATTTAAAATCTTCTTAACAACTTTAGTTAACAGTAACGTTCATAATACAAAAAAAAACTTGAATGATCTGAAATTTACACTCATGGCCACGCAAAGCTTAAAACTATCCTTTCTTAAATTTTCTTAGTTCTTTTTGGTTTGTTCGGGATTTTCTTCAATTTTGTTTTTTGTTAATTTTTTAGTAAGCAGAAGTAAACTAAATTATATTATCGAATTATAATTATAGTTTTTAATTTATTACGTTTAATGAGTAAAACACACACTAGCTTTTCTGTGTCTATACAAAAGCGGCCGATTTTATTATTTTTAAAACAATACCGCAACTAAACTTCAGTTTAAAGAAAAAATAAAATAAAGCATTAATTTCAACCATAGTGTAAATGAAATGAAATTAAAAAAATATCATTTTTCATGGCATGTCATTCTCTCATTTGCTCATTTTGTAAAGCTCACTAACTTTCAAATGATTTTCTCTAAAGCTGAATGTGTTTTGTTTTTAATTTTTAATAGTTTTGATAAATAATATGATTTTTAAATAAAAAATGTCTATACGGCAAAAGGTACAGCTATAAAGTATTGTCAAATATGCACAACACTTGAAAATATTTAGTGGTAAGCTTTGCGTGGCCATGAGTGTAATTGCTTTAATTTCAATTCAACTCAGTGAAGTTGCAAACCGTAAAAGGAAATAAATTAAAACGGCATTTGAAAACTAATTTTTCTCACCTGAGATAGTTACATTTTGCTATAAATATTATAAGCTTTACCTTGTTAAATGTTAAGAGAATTAATTTATAAATATATCATATGTGTAGGTACGCAAGAAGGGCAAAGTAATTCGTTGCATTTGCATTTTGGATCACCCAGTTGCGAATACCAAGGACGCACTATCTACTCAGATAATCATTCCACAAAAGCAAGTTGGACGTAAATCGGACATATATGTATCTCTTGTTAGCTATACTCATCAGGTAGCTGCTAAAGGCTGGTTTGTTGGTATGGTGTCGACTACTGTAGAATCTGACCAACCAGAGAATGAAATTAAGCCTGGACTTGATTTGCTGGAACCCATTGCACAAAAGTTTATTACGATCTCTGATTATTTGGAGCCAATTGATAATGGTATTGATTCACAGATTTTTATTTCGGAATCTTATGACGCTACTACACACTTCGAGACTACTTGTTTGGATGTATTAGATATATTTAAAAGAGGAACTGGTGAAGATTTTGATTTTTCAAAAATTAAACACGAACTTGGTGATGAGGATCAGTAAACGCGTTTAGATTACTAAAAAGAGAGACTCCGTTGTGCACGGTGATGTAAGGAAAGTAATGATATGATGTCCTGATGTAAGAAGATGAATCAAAAATTCGCATGATATACAATATAATCATAAAACTATATTATAATCAGCCAATCAAACTGTTACAGCGAAATATTGATAAAATAGTGAAAGTATATGAAAGCTTGACACATTTAATGCGCGTACATATTAAATACCATCTTCGCTGTTATGAATCAAAAAGAAACAAATGAATTGTGCACACCAACATTTTATGTAGTGATTATATGTAATATTAACACATAACTGAACTTTTTATTGCTTACAATGTTTTTTTAAATTATATTCATTCCATTGCATATCTAAAAGCCTCATTTTTTCGTCTTCGATTATTACTTTTCTAAAGTCTTAACTTTGTTTGTCAATATGTATCCATGACTTTTTGCACAGAAATAAATACATTTTGCCCAACAACAAAATATGAAGATCTGCAAAAAAATTCGAACGAACTAATTAGAGCCTTATGATTTATCTAAAAAGAATTTATAGACAGCGCATAAGTAACTGCCGTTCGAAAATATTACATTTTCATAAATTGCCAGTGGGCTTAAAATAATAAAGGTGAACAAATGTAAAATTTTCAACTTAAAATTTTATGTAAAGGTTAGGAATAACCCCGCAATTTTGCTTAAAGGGTAACAGAAATGTTCAAAAAACAAAAGAAATAAAAATATATGATTATGGGGGTTTGCTGCAACATTATTGAACTCTGTTTTACTTGTGCACATTCGACACATCAGATAGAAAATATGTATATGTACATAAGTACATATGTATGTCCATTCTATCGCTGTATTTGAAATGTGTTATAAAATAAAGGTTGGCATTTTAAGAATAAAATAATTTATTACAAAATGAATAATGATATAATCTCTTTAGGATTTAAGTATGCAAACTATTGGCCTTTAAACTTAGTTTGATACTGTAAGAAATGAAGACACACATAAATATTTCTTAGATTTGCGAACTTGTGCAGTGGCCGCTTTAACTGTTACACTCTCTTTCGTACTCTCTCGTTATGCAGCTTGCAGCGGACCCTGATATTTTTTCTGAGCTGGCAACAAAGCACAATCAGGGTCCCATCAATTAGCTGTTGGTGAAAAAGCTGGGATGCCTGAAGAATAGCGCTAAAACGAACTGCTAAAATCAGTGCGTTGTTGAAATTCTGTAGAATTAGATGTCGGTAGTTTGTAAAATTATTTACACTCCCTTACTGGAGAACCGAGCACACAAAACTTACTTCGGTAACGTGCCCAGAGTGGCATCACTGATGAATACTATAAAAAATGAAAAAGAACCGTTATAACAACTATTAAAAATGCGCAATCAAACTGACGCTTTATTCAAATTCTTGCCGTCGAACTTCTGTTTTTCAGAATCGTTAAGGCGTTTTCTTAATACTATGTTCGGACCGACAACGAAAACATGTTTTCGTGGGAAAAACTGGTTTTCACACGAAAACTTGTGTTTTCGTCCATGTAAAATCTGTCAAACGAAAACACAGTTTTCGCTGAAAACTACTTGAAAACTTACATTCCACTCATTATAATCGGTGCCTGCTCTAGTTTAATCGATTTTTTTGGAAGACATATTTTGCCGCCCCAAAATTGTCACTTGATATTTGTTTACATTCCATATACTCACTGTTAAGGGGATTCTCTTGTTCTTGCAAAACCCTTACACGGTGCACCAATTGCAGAATTTTCTTCTTGGTGCAACGGCACAAGAAACACACGCAAAAATTTATTTGCAATGGCTGTAAAATATGTCAGACCAAAACCCATGTTTATTTTCGTGCCGTCATATATCACTAGATTCGCAATGGGTGCTCTCTTGGCCTTGCATATTTCGGTATAGGATTTTTGCATTTTGTGTCATCTTGAAAGAGCAAGAGAATCCCCCTATTGATAGTTGTCAGTGAAAACTCATAGAAAACACACATTGTCGGTCCGAACGACTTACATTCCACAACATACAAATGTGTTCTCAAAATGTTTTCAATGTCGGTCCGAACATAGTATAAAGCTATGACAGAGTTATAAAAAGTTCAACATATTGACAATAGAATTACATTATGACATTTAAATTTACATTAGGGGCACAATTCCGATTTCTTTGGCGCCGCGATCTGAAGGTACTACAGGAAAGAGAGTCCTCCTTATTAAAAAATAGTAGGTACTTAGAGGGTTATATGAACCGCAAAGTACACAGGGGTGTTGTGAAATCTGATAGCTGTCGGAATCAGAATTGAAACCGATCAAAAAAGCAGTAGGTCATGAATTCAGACATTCAGCCCTACTACGCAATCCATCGTAGACTGTTTTTTCGGGAAAGATACGAAATTGCTATCATGTAATTCGAACAATTCCGAACGTAAGTTCGAAATTCGTAGAGTTGCATTCACATATTGGTCCGCCTATCAAGGATATTTCCAGCTGGAAGAAGGTAATATAATAAAATTGTAGTTTTTATTGTTGTAACAGGATAATTTAAAGCTTGTTTGACTTATTTTTTTACTAGGTACCGCTTGACAGAAAGGCCTACATAAAAAGAAAATTGGTGGAAAATAAAAAGGAGCAGTCTGCTACTGGTGGCGGCAGAAATAGGCAGCACCATTTCAGCGAATTGGAGGATGCGGTGATAACACTAACGGCATTAAAGACGAGTACGAGTGAAATTAAAAATACAGTGAGCATGGGCTTACCGATGTCAGCCGACCTGCAGTCCAGCACCGTCTAGACGTACTCCTAGGTCACCGGATCCAGGCTCAGCCGATTTAATAAAAGAGGAACTAAAATTCAAAAAGAATTTCAGGAAAAGGTCCTCGATAAGTTGGAAGATCTTTCCTAAGGTATGCGACGACTAGGCAGAGCATTCGAAAAGCAAAACAATTTGAAAAAAGCGGAAGTGGAAGAATTTATAAGGCACAAAATAGCTATGGAAAATTTGATAGCTGCTAAGAATTCCATAAAACATCAAATGTTAGAAGTAGAGGAAAAAAATTGCAAGCCATTACAAAAAATAATTATAATAATTAAATAAATACTTAATTAAAACGATAAATATTTTGTGCTAATATTTATTTAGGATATTATATTCGTGTAAGTGTTGCACATATAGCTTCTCTGATTTGTGAAGCTGCATCATTATAAGTTGATGAAAAAATTTCATTACTTTCTGTAAAAATATATGGTTCTGAATTTTTTTCTAAAATTTCATCATTCACGCGATAGTGAATGCAAACGTTGTGTAACGCTGCCGCAACATTAACGATTTGAGATGCCTTCCATGGCTCGTAGCGAAGCTCACGAGCACCCAGAAGACATCTAAATCGATTTTTAAAAACACTTATTGTTCTTTCAACGATATTTCTCGCTTTTGCATGCATTTTATTATATTTCTCTTCTGGGCTTCCTGAGGGAGGGGTACGGAATGGTGTCAATAACCATGGTTCTAGGGCATATCCAGCATCTTCTGTACAAATATAAAACGGGAATTTTTGTAACACATATGTTTGTATGTATAATACCCAAAAGCCAAGTGTTTCATTCACCATCAAGGTACTTTTTCTCATGAAAATAAAGAGCATTGCTGACATTTTATATGTGGGAATCGTGATTTCTGCCAGGAAATTGAGCATTCACATAACGTATTTTCACTTAACTTACAATCATGGCATTGATACTAAAGTATTCTTTGCGGTTATAATAGAGAAACTTATCTTTAGTTGGAGCAACGATTTTAATATGTGTCCCGTCTACATACAAAATCGCGCCTGGAAATCCGTATTTCTGAAAAAAAATCCCTTTTCGCTTCACTTTTTTCAACGTCACTTAACTCGAGGTTTATCCACGGAGGGCACAAGTGGGACTGAAGCAATCCCAATACTTCTTTTAAGATGCAACAAAATGTTGACTGAGCCATTGGAATATCGAAGTCTTTGCCCACTCCATGCTGATAGCCTCCTTCAGCTAAAAACCGTAAAACCGAAGACAGTCGATGAAGTAAAGATATAGATGACGATCTTGAAGAACTTGAATTTCTCTCTAGAATATCGAGGACATGGGTAAAGGCCGCCTTATTTAAGCGATAGTTTTTAATAAACCTGTTTTAGAAAAATAATTTTAATAAAATTTAACAATGAATTTTTGTGGATTCTTGAACTGTACATTGTTTCGTCCACATCAAAAGGGTTGCTCTTGTCCCTCAGTGATTTTCGGTTAATTTTTAGATCACGCCGACTTCTCACGTTCTTCCTCAAGCAACATATGTAAATAAAAACGTTGGTGAATCCATATTTTGTTCGTAAAATCAATTTGAATATAAACGATTTCAGTTGTATTAATCAAAATTTAAATTTTTTGTTCTACACAGCTGATTTTGAAATGTCAAAATTCAAAATTAAATCTGGCAACAAAAGTTTCGAATTTACATGAATTCAATGATAGCAAATTATGCGTATTCGTAGCGCACATTCGTATTCGTAGCTTCGCTACGATGGATTGCGTGATAGGGCTGATTATTGGTTTGATATTCGAAACAGAATTTGTATCGATTTTGGGTGTCACGGAAACCAATTTTATCGGTTTTGCTGTCAGAAACAAAGCAAGAAGATAGTCGCACACATATTTGAAATGTAAGTTTCTTAATTTCCAGTTATTTTATTGTTACGAATTAATTTATCTTTATTTCTATAAGAGAAAACATAAGAATAAAACAAGAAATGTCTTAATTATTGAGTTAAAAAAAAATGCCGATATTTAAGGGGGAGCCTGCTTTAGAGGCTTTAAAAATTTTATATTTTTGAGGTTTTTTTTGTGAGGGAAAGAAATAATTGATTAAAGCGAAGTCTCTGGGGTTTATGGTTATATATTTAAACATCATCCGAAAATTTGTTGGATACGAATTCTTTGATATTCTTCCTTAGGGAAGCAATTGCCCAATGCATCTCGCATGTGCACCAGTATGTATGCAATTTCTATTTCTAATTATTTTAAAATTTGAAAAGAAGTGGTTTTTAACAAAAAAAAATTACTTTATGTTGTTGAAACATATGTTCAAACTTAACTTAGTTGTTTTTGTTTAAATAGAAGATACGTTTAGTTTTTTCTATCCTGTCCGCCAATTAAGAGAAATCGTAAAAATGAAAAACCGAGAAATCGCGCGTCAAAGTTTTCGCTTTCTGCCCAAGCGCTCATATACATACATATTTACCAAATGCTCGGTCACTATTTCCCTTCTAGCTTCTACAATATTTTAAATTTCCATCTATCATTGGGAGGATGCAGTCATGTGTAGAAGTTCACGCAAGTGAGGAAAGTTCTCTGATCGCCATTCACTTGGGACTGGCCAGAAGCGATTCTTTTACATATGACTCAAGCAGCTCACGACTTCCGGTCTTTGATCAAATATCCTCTGGGTAGGCTAAGAACATCCGTTTGAAGGCGAGTTAAAGTGAGAAGGCGAAATATTCCCTACTTAGGGTTGTGCGCTGGGTTTAGGACCCGCCACGTAAAAAAACACCCCCAATGAAAAGGAAAAAACAGCCTCGGATGAGAGACCCCCCTTTTGATGACGACCATGGCAAACGAAATAAGGACTATGATTTGAGGGCATGCACCTGGAATGTCCGGTCTCTTAATTGGGAAGGTGCCGCTGCCCTGTTGGTTGATGTCCTCGTGAATTTAAGGCTGACATCACCGCCGTCCAAGAAATGCGATGGACGGGACAAGGACAGGCACGAGTAGGTCCTTGCGACATTTACTACAGCCATATAAAGGAGCGCAAGCTTGGTGGTAAAGAGACTCCGTCGCCGAGTACTATCATTCACTCCTATGAATGAACGTCTAGCCGCAATCCGCATCAAAGCGAGGTTCTTGCCAAAAGATGCTTTTTATGAGTGCTTGGAGCGCACTTATGAGAGATGCCCCCGCCACGATGTCAAAATCGTGCTTGGCGACTTTAACGCTAGGGTGGGCAAAGAGGGTATCTTTGGTACGACGGTCGGTAAATTCAGCCTCCACGAGAAAACATCCCCAAATGGGTTGAAGCTAATCGACTTTGCCAGGGCCCGAAATATGGTTATATGTAGTACTAGATTCCAGCATAAGAAGATTCATCAAGCTACCTGGCAGTCTCTGGATCGAAAAACTACCAACCAGATCGATCATGTTGTGATAGATGGAAGACATGTCTCCAGAGTTTTAGAAGTGCGTGCGCTCCGAGGTCCCAACATCGACTCGGACCACTATCTTGTCGCAGCCAAAATTCGCACCCGCGTCTGCGCAGCTAAAAAACGCACGTCAACAAACACAAGGAAGGTTCGACGTCGAGAAGCTGCAATCACAACAGACAGCCGAACGATTTTCTACTCGGCTTACACTCCTGCTCTCTGAGAGCTCTCGTCAACAACTCGGTATAAGGGAACTATAGGACGGCATTTCAAACTTCTTACGTACAGCTGCAACCGAAACCATTGGTTTTCGGAAAGTGCAAAAGAACAGCTGGTACGACGAGGAGTGCCGTGTCGCAGCGGAGAGAGGAAACAGGCTGCCTACCTCGCAACGTTACGATCGACCACAACACGTGGGGGATGGGATAGATACCAAGAGTTGAAGAGGGAAGCGAGACGCATTAGCAGACAAAGAAAGAGAGAGGCCGAAATGCGTGAGTGGGAAGAGCTTGACAAGATGTCCGACAAGGGTAATGCTAGAAAATTCTACGAAAAAATGCGGCGACTTACAGAAGGTTTCAAGACCGGAGCATACTCTTGTAGAAACCCCAAGGGTGATCTAGTCACCGATGCCCAGAGCATACTTAAATTATGGAGGGAATACTTCTCCAGCCTGCTGAATGGCAGTGAATGCACAACGCCAGGGGAAGACGAACCCGATTCCCCAATCGATGACGATGGACCAGACGTTCCATTGTCCGATCATGAAGAAGTTCGAATAGCAATTACCCGCCTGAAGAACAATAAAGCGGCGGTTGCCGATGGATTACCGGCCGAGCTATTCACACACGGCGGCGAAGAACTGATAAGGAGCATGCATCAGCTTCTTTATAAAATATGGTCGGACGAAAGCATGCCCAATGATTGGAATTTAAGTGTGCTATGTCCAATCCATAAAAAAGGAGACCTCACAATCTGCGCCAACTACCGTGGGATTAGCCTCCTCAACATCGCGTATAAGGTTCTATTGAGAGTATTGTGTGAAAGATTAAAGCCCACCGTCAACAAACTGATTGGACCTTATCAGTGTGGCTTTAGACCTGGCAAATCAACAACCAACCAGATATTCACCATGCGCCAAATCTTGGAAAAGACCCGTGAAAGGAGAATCGACATACACCACCTCTTCGTCGATTTCAAAGCTGCTTTCGACAGCACGAAAAGGAGCAGCCTCTATACCGCGATGTCTGAATTTGGTACCGCGCAAAACTAATATGGCTGTGTAAGCTGACGTTGAGCAACACCCAAAGCTCCATCAGGATCGGGAAGGACCTCTCCGAGCCGTTCGATACCAAGCGAGGTTTCAGACAAGGCAACTCCCTATCGTGACTTTTTCAACCTGCTTCTGGAGAAAATAGTTCGAGCTGCAGAAATAAATAGAGAAGGGACCATCTTCTATAAGAGAATACAACTGCTTGCGTATGCCGATGATATTGATATCATCGCCCTCAACATCCGCGCTGTTAGTTCTGCTTTCTCCAGACTGAACAAGGAAGCAAAACAAATGGGTCTGGCAGTGAACGAGGGCCAGATGAAATATCTCCTGTCATCAAACAAACAGTCGTCGCACTCGCGACTTGGCACTCACGTCACTGTTGACAGTCATAACTTTGAAGTTGTAGATAATTTAGTCTATCTTGGAAGTAGCGTATGCACCATCAGCAATGTCAGCCTAGAAATCCAACGCAGGATAACTTGCAAACAGGTGCTACTTCGGACCGAGTAGGCAATTGAGAAGTAAATTCCTCTCTCGACGAACAAAAACTAAACTCTGTAAATCACTCATAATTCCCGTCTTGCTATATGGTGCAGTGGCTTGGACGATGACAACAACCGATGAGTCGACGTTACGAGTTTTCGAGAGAAAAGTTCTGCGAAAGATTTATGGTCCTTAGCGCGTTGGCCACGGCGAATATCGCATTCGATGGAACGATGAGCTGTACGAGATATACAACGACATTGACATAGTACAGCGAATTAAAAGACAGCGGCTACGCTGGCTAAGTCATGTTGTGCTGACGAAAACACTCCAGCTCTGAAAGTATTCGACGCAGTACCCGCCGGGGAAGCAGAGGAAGACCTCCACTCCGTTGGAAGGACCAAGTGGAGAAGGACCTGGCTTCGCTTGGAATATCCAATTGGCGCCACGTTGCGAAAAGAAGAAACGACCGGCGCGCGGTCGGTAACTCGGTTATAATCGTAACCGTAAGAGGTGTCTACGCCAATTAAGAAGAAGATCTATAACATTAGAGGCATATTCTTAGATAATTTTTAAAGAAATTTAAACAAAAAATAAAAATATAAAATATAAATTTTTTGAAGCTTCTAAAGCAGGCTCCTCCCTTAAAGAAGATTTACAAAACGTTATAAACGTAACTTAATGCGTCTTTATTCTTTCGATAAATGTTATCTCTTAAAATCTTTCCTTAATTCGGAACTCATTAAAACTTTAATAGCATTGCTTCCAAATGTATTCATTTGCAACTTTTGTCACATTAACAAACAGCTGATTCGAATATTGGTTATGCGTATGTTCGAAAAGACGAAAATCCAATCAGATTCTGTGGCACCATTGAAAATCAGAATTGGTTTGCAATTCTTACAGCTAAGCAATTCTGTCTTGGATTCCACAACACCCCTGACAAGTTCAAAAATTCCTAAAAATTCAAACATTTCAACAAGCTATTTCACTACATTTAACACACTATATGCACATTTTTCACTTCAAATTAATTTAATTAAACCGTAAACAAACTCCCAGGTTTTATAAGTAAAAAATTAATATTTTAAAAATTACCTTTTACACTTGTAGTGAGCATCTTTTATCTGCTAACAATTATGAGGAAATGGGCAATTCGCTGAAATTTCTCATTTCGGCTATAATTCCTCTTTATTTAGCAATCTTACCTCTTACAAAGCGTCTATAAATTATATTTCAAAATAAAATGAGTATAACCAATCTTTCCATGCATATGGATATTTTATTACTTAAATTTACTAAACAACTAAGTAATATTAAATAATAATATTACGTAATAAAAGGAGTGGTACGCAAAAGTACTTCAGTCACCCCGGGTTTTGGCTCGACCATGGTTGTTTTTTTTAAAGCGCGGCCGAAGGCCTCCAACGCTGAAAGGAGTGTTTACAAATGAGCATCGTCCCCCGACCTCAACACACACACCACATTACCGCACCACAACGATTCAAACTTACATCACTAACACGCATTCTTCACCACATCGCACCACATCACTAACACGCAACTTTCACCACAGTACGCTTACAACCCACATTCTACACTACTCGTGAGAGCACTACACACCGGCATCTACACGCATCAGCACACATGTACACCAACACCCATCACACCATCCGATTCAGCACCAACGGGAACCAGGAAGGACCGATAAACAGATCGACTCCTCTCAGTTCATTTGCGACATTAACAGCGATCGGTTTGTTACTATTTTCTGCGCGTCCCGCTTCTAATCCGCCAATACGATTTATTAATACAATTTATTTAGTATTAATCCTCATTATTTTCAATAAGTATAACCAGTGTAAGTCGTTTGGTTTTCATTGAAAATAAACGGCTGTTTGGTGTCTACTGATACTCACCCTCACGGATAAACTAGGTTTCATTTCTTTCTGCGACTTTATTTTGTGAATCAAAACCCCAAAAGGTGAGTACACAAAATTTACACATGGTCCTTCGAGCCTACAGAAAGGCACATTGGTTCAAGCAGTACAGTGCAAAAGATTAAAGCGAACTCGTCAACAAAGCAAAGGCAAAATGTGCAAATATTCTATAAAAAAAAAATATAAGTGACTTGAAAATCAGTGAATAATAAGCGCAAATCTAAAAATATACAACACAAACATAATTGCATGGGGGGAAAATAATAATTTTTGTAAACCTTTGAAGCGAAGTGACAAAAAAACAAAAAGTTAAATTAAAAGTGCGGTGAACCTAAAGCGCAGTGAAGTGCACACAAGTACAAAAACAAAAGAAAAAGGAAAAATTGTGAAATTTAATACAAAACTCAATAACTCCAAAAACACAACAACAATTAAAACTTACTAAAAAAAAAACAAAACGGGCGCGAAATTAAAAAAAAAACACAAAAAATCTAAAATCATTTAAATTAATAACCAAAAAGAACCACCAACATTGGAGCAGCGGAGAAGAAGCAACTGAACAACAGGAGGAACAGCAGAAGCGCGCACGCACCCAATTTTCATGCAAACAGAACTCCCCAAAATCCCCTGAGGGAACATAAAGTGAGTGTATCCATTCCATTATATTTTTATCATTATATATGTATATATGTATGTATAGTTGCAACCAACGGTCAGCAGAATAAAACTAATAGCTACTAAATCCGTTTAATAAAAACGGTTAGTGAAAGCTCGGCGGTAAATTCAAGTACCGATATTAACGCAATACAATACGGTTAATAATATATATATATGTATCCCCAATATACATATATATATAACCAATTAAATTATTATTCTTTGCCTTTAAAACTTACATTCCTGTATACAAATACATACATTTCACAAAAAAAATTTCAAGTATTTACTTCTAAACATTCTGGCAATACCGCTTCGGCTTATTAACTGTGAGAGGGATATTGCAAATGAAATAAGGCATACAGATAAAACCGTAAACAAAAAAAATATTTTTTCAAAAAAAAGGAAGTAAATACAAACACGAGCAATAAAAGCGATAAAAGCATTCTAAAATTCTTTTTCGGAAATAACAGCTCTTATTTATTGAAAAGAGCTTTCGGTTACACATATACAATATTTTACTAATTTAATTGTTCGGAACAACAACTCTTATTTATTGAAAAGAGTTTTCGGTAATATCTCTATTATATTATATTATATAAAAATATATATATATATATATATTTTATTAATTAAAATTTTCTGAATGAACACAGATTCAAAATAATCTAAAGCAGAATTCTTAAGAATTCCAAAAATGATTACTGATGACAAAAGTCCGTGTACACCTGCGGAAGTTACACGCTTGAAGCAAGGTGCTACAAAGCAAAAACGGGGGAAAGACATTTCAAATATTAAATTCATTTTTGAGAGTGACAGCTTGATTAAATACTGCACTCTGAATCGGTACTAGAAATAAAAAATAAATCTATTGACAATTTTTGGACACGTCTCCAAGATGCATACGACGCAATAGTAGAAACTGATGATTCAGATCTACCTAAAAATTTCAAATCTTCGGCTTACGCCAAATACGAAAATTGCTTAGACCGCTATGAAGACACAAAAGCAATGATGTCAGATCAATTAAAACTTATTAAGTTAATTTCACCTACTCCCCACAGGTGAGTAGAGTTACCACAATTGCAAGCCCAAGATGCAAGTTCAGGCATTCATCTCAAAGTGCCAGCGTGTGATACGGAAATATTTCATGGAGGTTATGAACAATGGCCGTCCTTCCGGGGCATGTTTACAGCCGTGTACATAAACCATCCAAAGTTATCACAAGCGCAAAAATTGTATCACCTCCGATACAAAACTAAAGGTCAAGCAGGCGTAATAGTCAAGCAGTTCGCATTAAATGACGATAATTTCAATTTAGCTTGGGAAGCTCTAAGAGACATCCTTGAACGATTTTCATCGTTCCCCGAGCCCTCCGGGTAGTTGCCTATATGTTCAAGTTTTTAGAGCGGTTTAAACTTAAAGTTAAAGGAGCAACTTATTTCCATTGCGATAAATTGACGCACCAAGACTTACAAAAAGCAAAGGTCGCTCTTATCGCATCAACCCAAACGCACTACTTCAGCAGCGATATAGAATTACTAAGAGAATCGAAGCCTATTGATAAAAAGAGCTCACTCTTAGTTCTAAACCCATTTCTAGATACGAAGGGTTTACTTCGTGCGAATGGTCGGCTTGCTAATTCAAGCCTAACGTGCAATGAACGCCACCCTATAATCATACCAGAGAGGTGTCCGTTTGCCACTTTATTTATTAGATATATCCACATACTAATGCTCCACGCCGAACATCGCCTCATGTAACATATGGTCCGCCAAGAGCTGTACATACCCCGACTGAAGCCCAAAATAAAGAAGTGCATTTTCATGTGCAAAATCTGCACTATGCATAAGCAGAAAATGCGATTGCAGATTATGGCAGCACTTCCACCTGAACGCTGCAATTTTGCTCTGCCTTTCACCACTACATGTGTAAATTTTGCTGGGCCTTTTATGATAAAGGCATCCATGCTAAGGTCTCCTACCCTCATGAAAGGCTATGTGGCTGTTTTTGTTTGTTTCACGACAAAAGCAGTACACCTTGAGCTGTGTACGAATCTGACAAAGGAGGCTTTTCTCGCGGCATTTGCTCGCTTCGTCGGAAGACGTGGCTTTCCATCTAAAATCATGAGCGATAATGGCAAAACATTCATTGGAGCTCAACGAGCCACAGAGAAACAGTTTGTCGATTTCTTTAAACAAGTATCACCTGACATCGTACAAAAGTACCCTCCCCAAGGTATCAATTGGCAGGTTATCCCCCCAAGCGCTTCACATATGGGTGGCTTATGGGAATCTGCCGTAAGAAGCTTCAAATCTCATTTTAAAAAGATAGCTGGCAACCACAAATTTAATTACGAAGAATTCACGACCCTCTTAATTAGAATTGAAGCCGTTCTTAATTCACGGCCTCTCGCTGCACTCTCGCAAGATCCCTTTAGACTTTACTGCTCTCACACCAGGGCATTTTCTTAAAGGAGCGCCCATTCTGGCCACACCTGAGCCAGGCGTGGAGTCGCTTTCCTTATTAAATCGTTGGGAAAGAATTAAAATTCTCCATCATGGTATCAGTCGCCAATGGAAAGATGATTATTTAAAGGACCTCCACAGAAGGTACCGGTGGAAAATCACAGAAAATGCGCCTAAGCTTGGAGATTGTGTCTTAATCAATGACGATTGTCTTCCCCCCACCGAATGGCGGCGTGGCCGCGTAGAGAAGCTCTACTACGGCTCCGACGGTCATACTCGCGTAGTCGATCTCCGCACCCAAACAGGAACACTAACCAGGCCGCTCGTCAAGCTATGCTTTTTGCCAACCGCCGATAAAACCGAAAAGTAAACCGAAAATAACGTAACCGTAATTAATAAACAAAGAAACGAAAAATACATGATAAAATGCTCCAACATCAATAACTAGCAACAAAAACCAAGAAAAGGGAGTCGATCCACATGACGACTCACTCGTGCCACATTTCGTGGCACCAATGCCCATATGAATATATTTATAATAGGCCGGGTCGATTTGTGGGGAGGCAAAAAAATCGCCCATTGCTCTATGAAAATCATATTCTAGGGATCAAAATAAGATACTTCGCCGAAGGAACCATACCTCTGAAACGAATTTTGATGTCCCCCAATTTGGGTCGAACTTTTGGGTAGGGGCAAATTTTGAAAAATCCCACTTTGACCCATTTAGAGTGCTCCAATCGAGTCCAAATGTATGACTGACCCCCACTAACTTTGGACGGCCGATCCACCCATGCCAGTGGCACACCCCTGGAACTCCCATCCCCATACAATCATTTCAAAAAATCACCATTTTTGGTGATTTACATGAAAAAATCAGCTAAATTGCTATGTTTTTTCTTTATTTTTATTTATTTATTTATAATAATATCTATTTTTGGAACGAAGTTCCTTACGGCAGGCTTGCAGAAGATAGGGATTTTGCTGCGGGAGCTAACTGAAAAAAAAGTGATAGTAAAAACCGTAAGAAATAACCGTAAGAAAAAGACTGTAAGATCGCTAGTTATAGCCTACTTTTAGGTCTTGCAAAATAATTAGGCATGAAAATCTGTGACATTATTGTGTATGCAACTTAGTTTTGAGTGAAGTGCGGAACACATAAAGCGCGACAGACTGCAAACTACATCTGTCAAATATTAAAATACAGACGTTCTTATGGACACTGTTATTTTGACAGCTGCACGACTACACGACTGCAGGCCGACAGTTGTCGTTCCCGCTAACTTGAATATTTCCTATATTTGCCAACGGCAGTAGGACGACAGTAGAGTTGACAGTAGAATGGAAAATAGAAAGAGGAGGTAGAGTGGTGATGCCACTAATATGTAAAATGTAAAACTATTCACAGCTCTAACAAACTTGACGTTATTTTACAAATAAAAGCATAAAATATCTCTATTATAGCTCTATTATATCATTTGTAATAACAATTGATAATTTAAAACAAAAAAATATTTACCAATTTTTATTTAGATATAATTTGAATTATTTTTTTATTTTACGTAATTCATTATTTCTTAAAATACTAAATTTTCTTAATACTTATCTGTACTTAAATAAAAACAAATCAGCGAAATTTGAGAGAAAAATCAGGACAACCTACATAAAATAAAATTAAGCACAATTTTTTTTTGCAAATTGAATCGATTCTACATTATCCGAAGGAACTTCGTTCCTGCCTGGTGTCCCACGACAGCACATTTCTTGTTTCTCTTAAGAAATGTATTTAGTCAGAACATATGTAAATGAAAAAAATTAATTTAAGTGAGTTATAGAAAAGAAATTAATTAACTTTAAAGAAGATATTTTTGTAAGGATACAAATATCATAGTTCAAATATTTATGTTCATTATCGCCAGCGCATACGAATCTAGTCTTAAACGTAGATATGTATTTACAAATACCCATTTCTATCAACAATGTAATAAATGTTCATTTCGGGTATATTGATTAGTGACCTTAGTATTTAATGCAGAGCCGCTCAAAATAATGCGCAATTTATTTACCAACGCATACAATCACACATTTGATATCTGCTAGCGTATGATTGTGTGCGTGCGCTTGCTTAGTACACTGAGTGAAATCGTGCTATTTGTTTACTTTGTTATTAAAAATTTAGAAAAAAATAAAAAATTATGCTTTTTGATAAAAAAAACAATTAAGAACCACAATAATTTTAAGTTAATTTTTTTTAACTTTCCATGATTTTTTCCATATCGACTTCAAGATCGTAAGTTTTGATTCTCATTAAGTCCTCTATATGCTTATTCGAAACTGAATTCCTGTATTTCGAGTGTATTTTTGACGCTGGCAGAATTAGCGTCATAGCGTACATGCTTCGACTGCATTTGCTTGCCTATACTCCGAGTATAGGCATGAAAAATTGCGCATTATTTTGAGCGGCTCTGATTTAATGTATGCAATGTAAAGGATTGTCTGCCCTTGAGATCGCAAATGATCCTAAACTAACAATAGACAAGAAACAATTATGTTTGCCCTGAAGATCGCAAATGATCTTAAACTAACAATAGACAATTGTGTTTGCTCTTGAAAACACTTATGCTTAAGGAAATTCACGTGTTGTGTAAATGAGAAAATGCGCTCGGCTCGGCTTCAAGCGTCCACTCTGCGGGCACCCTAAGATATGTGTACGTACTGTCGGTATGTACAGTAGATTAGTGTTAAGATGTGTGTATGCACTCAGCGTGTGTGCATACATAAATTAGGATAAGGAATGCTATAAATAAAGGAGCTCTGGGCAACCAGAGCTGAGTTCTATTTAACAACCGAAACCCTACGCGTCTTACTTTACAATTACCATTTCATTCTTATTACCTCAAAAAGTTTACAATGAATCCACCATCCTCTACACCGCAAGATGAAGCAACTACATCAGCAGCTATCGAAAACCCAATGAGTCATATACTCAAGCATGATGTTACTGTTTTTGGTGTGTCTACTGATTTGACTGATCTTAATTTACCAACCCATCTGGATATCTTGAGATATTATTTTTACTTAAGCGAACGTGCTAAAACAGAACAAAAAAAGTTTTCCCATAAATCATTCACTATTCAAGTACAAGATAAGTTGATTGGAATTTGGGAAAAACTTGGTATGGAAATAATGCTGAAAAAAAGTGTATGTAATAAATTGAATAAATTTCTTAACAAGTATCAAGAGCAAATCAAGAGAAGAAACAACACCCAACAATTTACAGAGTATGTAAAATCTCTGGAAACAATTTTTTACATTGGAACATGTAAATGCGATTTGAAGGCAGCTCCATGTGCATGCGGCTGGGTTCTCGAACGCCTCAAAGAGTTCATGCACCATCAACATAATCAGAGAAGACTAACAATGAATGCATTTATGATGGAAACTGAAGAGCAAGGAGCAACGTCTATGTCATCAATGCCAACATACCAAGATCCCGATGATTCAACGTACGCACCGCGACAAGTTCAAGAAGATATGGATAGAAGCACAAGTTCACAATACACAGAGATATACGATTGTTTTAACTTTGCCTTGGTATGTGACAGATTTGGTGTGCCTGACAGAGTAGCATCAGCATTGGGAACCGCTCTTTTGCAAGATTTTAAAATTAAAGATAAGCATGG